>APFE030017627.1:29742-64670 GCA_000404065.3 Pinus taeda
ATATATATATTAAACAGAGGATGCAAAGAAGGTATTCTCTGCACCAACAACCTTCAATCTAGATTTTTCAGAGAGATGTTTGATGAAGGCTTCTCTGGAGGCTGGGCGATGGTAGAGTCTAAGTCGATGTCCATTTACAATAGAAGAAACATGTGAATCATCAATTGTGACCAATCCAACAATCCCGTTTTCAAATACCACATCAACCTCATACGGTCCCAACCATCGCGAGCGAAGCTTCCCTTTAAAATCCTTAAAATGGGAATCATACATTAATTCCCAATCCCCTTTATGAAACACCTTATTTTTAATAAATTTATCATGCCATTTTGCTCTCTTGCTGTTGTATGGTAGCAATCCTCTAGACACCCATTAAACAAATCTCATCAAGCTCATTTAGCTATTCCAACCGGTGTTTCTATGCTTCTAAGAGGTCCAATCCTACTTCCAGAGCTGTTTTGAGCACATTGATTTCAAATTCCACCAGGAAGAATGGGGATTTTCCATAGACAAGTTTAAAAGGTGAAAACCCTATTGTGTTCCGCCATGTTGTTCTGTATGCCCAAAGAGCTTCAAGGATTTTTTCATCCCAATACCGGTGATGATTTGCCATGGTATTGGAGAGAATGTTTTCCAATAGTTTGTTTGTGCTTTCCACTTGACCGTTCACCTGAGGATGATATGGGTATGTTATCTTATGCTTGATCCCATGTTCATAAACTTTGCTATCATGTGTTATGTGAATTGCGCTCCTCCATCTGAAACTATCTCTCTAGGAGCACCATATCTAGAAAAAAATTCTTCAAACAAAAAGTCTTAGACAACTTGCTTTGTTGCGTTCGCTACAACCTTGGCTTCTACCCACTTTGTTACATAATTCGTGCAGACTAAAATATGGACTTTCTGATGTGAAGGTGGGTTAAATGGACCTACAAAATCAATAGCTCGTCTCTCGAAAGGCTCAAGAACTACTTGTGGTTGTAATGGCATTTCATCTGAGCGACCAGGCTGACCCATTCGTTGGCAACTATCACATCTTCAAACATAGTTTTGTGCATCGCTAAAGATAGAGGGCCAACAATAGCCCATATATAACACCTTGTGGCCAGTTCGTTTGTCCGCAAAATTCCCTCCACAAGAGCCATCATGAGCAGTTCTCAGGATCTCATAGATGTTACTTTTTACTACACAATGATGGATATGTTGATCACCCCCTGTATGAAAGAGGTATCCCGCTATCCATGAGTAACGGGAACTATGATGAATGATCCTCTGTTGTTCCCTGTATGACAAATGTTGTGGTAATTTTCGTGTAGCCAAATAGTTAGAAATGTCTGCATAGCAAGGGGTATTAGTAGAAATTGCAAACATATGTTCATCCGGAAAGCTATCTTCTACAGGTTCTCCTTCATTATCAACATTTAATCTAGACATAAATCAGCAACTACATTATCTTTGCCTAGTTTATCTATAATGGTGATATCCAATTCTTGAAGTAATAGCAACCACCTTGTTATACGCCCAGGAGTTACAGGTTTATTCATCAAATACCTGATTGTTGCGTGATCAGTGTGTACAAAATTAGGATACCCAGTAATGTAATGTCAAAATTTATTAACAGCATAGATAACGGCGAGGAACTCCTTCTCCGTTACCGTATAATTTAGCTCAGCAGATGTTAGATTCTTGCTGACATAATAGACTGCATACGGATTCTTATATTCTTGATGTCCCAACACCGCCCCTACAACTATTTGAGAGGCATATGTATGGATATGAAATGGAAGTTCCCAGTTAGGACCACACAAGATCAGAGCTTAGCAAGTCAGTTCTTTGATTTTCTCAAAAGCTACTCCACAATCATTTGCCCATAAAAATTTTGCATCCTTAGTTAACAGCTGAAAAATTGGGAATGCTATCTTGGAAATTTTTTGCATCAAACGCCTATAGTAACCAGTGCAACCAATGAAACTACATACCTGAGTTGGTGCCTTGGGTACAGGAAAATGCAGAATTACCTTTACCTTGGCAGGATCAACTTGTATTCCAACAGCCGAAAGCAAATGTCCCAGCACTACTCCCTCTTGTCTCATCATGTGATATTTTGTTGTACTTAGAGAAACATGCATTTGTTTACACCTTTTAAGAAATTTCCCGAAGTTTTCCAACCCTTCTTCAAATGACCCTCCGTATGGCGTGAAATCATCCATATAGATTTCAACACTATCATTGACTAAATCAAAAAAAATCCCTAGTATTTCCCTCTGAAAGGTAGCAGGTGCATTACAAAGACCAAACGGAAGGACTCGGTAAGCGAATGTTCCCCAAGGGCATGTAAAGGTGGTTTTGTCTTGATCCTTAGGAGCTATTTGGATTTGGTTATACCCGCTAAACCCGTCCAGGAAAGAGAAAAACTTCTTCCAGTCCAAGGTATCGAGGACTTGGTCAATAAATGGTAGAGGGAAATGATCTTTCAAGGTTGCTTTATTCAGCTCCCTATATTCTACAAAAATCCGCCATTTACCATTCATGTTAGAAACGATGACTAACAAGGATACCCACTGACTGTCCGAGATTGGGTAAATAAATCTTGCATCTAGTAACTTTTGAAGCTCCTCTTTGACAATGTTTTCAAGGCAAGGTTCATTCTTCTTTGAGCCTGTCTCACGGGTCGACAATATTCTTTAATATAAAAATGATGAGTACAAAAATCGGTAGGGATACCTTTCATATCGGTATAATCCCAGGTGAAAGCTTATTTTTGTTCACGAATGATCTTCGGGAGTTGTTCAGTCTGGGCTGGTGAAAGATTCACGTTGATATTTAGTGTGTTCCCTGGCTCAATCTCCACTGGTATGCTGTCAGAGAATGTTGTTACAGGGATATCTTCATTTCTGATTTCTGATCTGATAGTTTCCTGCATTTCGTAGTTCACGACAAATTCCAAAAACTGTCGAGTTGGATCTGGAACAACATGAGGGTTGCTAATAAAAGTGTTGATAGTGTAATCCTCTATCTCATTCTTAAAGCAAAGGGATTGCCCCATGGTAAGGACTGGCTGGGGTTCTTGATGTTCAATTTTGATCCCATCCAAAGACAGAGAGTTCTGTTTTACTTTCTCTGTGAACTTGGTTCTGCAGGGGCATAGAGAATAAGATTTTTGGTATTCTCCCCATTAGAAATTATCATGTTTCCTGACCGACACTCAATATAGGCATCAGTGGTTGTAATCCAAGGCCATCCTAAAATAATGGGGTGACCACCATTTGGGGACTGTGTATGCAGGACTAGGAGATCAATGAGATAGCATAAAGAATCCACTGAGATTGTTATGTCCTCTAGTTTCCCTATGGTTCTAATTGTAGATCTGCTAGCTAGCTCTAAGACTATAGGGGTAGGATTAAGATCACGCAATACCAACGTAAGCATGGTTTCAGAGGTAATTACATTAATTGTCGCACCCAAATCTACCAGTACATTTGGAATATCTACCCCATTAATCTGGACTGTTAGAATCGGTTTCCCAGGATCCCCATATTTTACAGGCATAGCTTTCCCCGACATAATGTTAGATAATCTCCCCATAATATGAATTGTAGGTGGATCCTTCGTTTTCTTCCCCGGTCTCTTGGAACAATATTCCCTGATAGTTCTAGCATAAATAGGTACATCTTTCATGGCTTAAAGCAGGGGGATTTTGACAAACAAAGTCTGCAATTCTCCTAAAAGATCAAATTCTGGTTGAGGGACCTGTTTACTCAGGATTAATCGTTTTGGATAAGGAAGGTTAGTTTGACAGGCCTGAGTAACATTTAAATGAGAAGGATAATGTTCCACAGATGTTTGGGTTGTCTCACCCCTGACTGCTTGAGATTTTGGATTTTCATCGTCAATATGTTCAACAATAATGGGTGATGTTGGAGCATTTACTACCAGGCCAGATCGCAAAGTCATCTTATTAATCTTGCGGTAGAAATGCTATACGAAGGAAGGTTGAGGGTGTCCATTTGTTGAGTGCCCTTATTGTTTGGATTTGGGTTTAGTTGAATGGGAAGTTGAGGTCAAAGAGGAGGATTATTGGAGAGAACATTAGAGGGCAGCTGTAACTGTTGTTGTTGTGTACGTTGAGGAAATTGAGCAGTAGGGGGAGCAGGGCTACACCAGTTTTGAGACCATGAAGAACTTGAGTTAGGTTGAGGGTACCATGGTTGCCAAGGTGGATACTAATAATATTGAGGCCCAAAAGGAATTGACTGAGGATTCATATTATAATATTGAAAAGGATCCTGGGACGTACCTAGAATTAAGCCTAATGACCATGGCTGCCATGGTTTCTTAGACCCCATAAAGCACAACTGATCTGGTTCCTCATTTGTCCCTTGAAATACTGCCTTTAGTGCTGGAAGAGATGGACGTGCACCGATGGAGTGACCCTGTTCTCAAACATCACATATCTCTATAGTGTCTAGTGGACACTCCTTCAGTGGATGTTTATTTCTACATTGAGGGCAGAAAATGGCCATGGTTCTTTCCAACTCCATATGCTTATGTTTTCCCTGCAATGTATCCATTTGGGAAGATAATGTGCTTGGGATATCAGTTTTCAAATTATCCAACAGGTTTCCAATTTTTGCTTTTGTGATTCCTCCGCTTGATGCTTTGAAGGTCTGGACTCCCTGCCTATTCCTTGCAGCTCCCCTTGAACATTGAATGCAAAGCTCACAGATGGTGTCAAAATCATGTTTAGATATATCCCCTTTACCTACTATGTTTAACAGCTCCAAATATTCTTCCCTCAGGCCCTGGAGAAAAATAATTTTCAGGATATCCTTATCTAGGTCACTGTGGCCATACCTTTGGAGAGTGTACTTAAAACGCTCCACACAGTCCTCCATATTTTCATCCTCCTTTTGCATGAATTTAAAGATCTCTTCCTTAATGTCCCAGGATTTACAATTTCTTGATATTTTTCCAGGAAGGCGTTCTTCATGTCATCCCAGTAGAGATGGATTTTCCTCCTAGACCCATAAACCATCGCAACACTGTCTCTTTTAATGTAGCAGGAAAAAATTTCAGCTTTTGAGCATCATTGATATAGTCATATCCTTTGCAAACGATATCAAACTCAAATAGGAAAGTGTCTATATCTTCCATGGAAAGCCCATGGAAGTTTGGCAGTGTGATCAGTGGAATAGGCTTCATTGGTGCCTCACTCCCGATATCCCCAATTGGGAATTCGATTGAAGATGTTGGGGGTGCCATGAATACTTTCCAATACTCGATTGGAATTTCAATAGGTTCTTGTTGTGTAACAACTGATGGTTGTGGAAGTTTAACAACACTCCCCTAATCGCAAGGTGAAGAAAATCCTCCAAAGTCTCCTTCTTCAATCCTTGAGTGGATTTCTTCTTCTGACCCTCTGCTGGCCACTTCCTCCCTATCTGATACTAAGGGAGATGTTTCTGATCCCTCTGATGCCCTACTTCCTGCTTCTTATTTAGCTATCGAAAGGGATACTTCCAATTTTGGGGGTGGTATAGGTTGTTCCACAGAATGCCCGTCATATTTTGTGGAAACTTTCACCCTAGCAGTAGCTCGCAAAGAGGCTTCTGATGCATCTTTTGCAATAATCTCCTGTATATAGGTATTCCTCCCCAAATCCTTCCTTCCTTGCCTTTGGGGTCCTCCTCTGCCCCTTGTATTTGAACCCTTGTTCATAAATTTATTGGAAAGAGGACATTAAAATTTACATGGCTCAAGACCTAGAGGTGAAAGAAAAAAAAAACTCTTTCCCTCCCCTGGACGAGAGAGTGGATCTTTCAAAATCAAAACAAACAAAACCACAGGAAAATTCTCAGGACCTGGAGCAAGGTCAAAGATTCTTTCCCTCCCCAGGATGAGAGAGTGGCCCCTATAAAATCAAAAAGAGCGAAAAAAACAAAAAACAAAAAACAAAAAACAAAAAAACAAAACAAAAACAAAAACAAAACAAAAAAACAAAAACAAAAACAAAACAAAAAACAGGAAAACAAAACAAAATAAAAAATAACTACGCTCAAGACCTGGAGTAGAGTGGAAAACCCTTTCTCTCCCAAGGAGGAGAGATTGATTCCAAGATCAATGCCATTTATGTTCTTGCACCTCGATAACCTCCCCGACAACGGCGCCAAAATGTTGGTGTCTAAGTGTGAATGTTATGATTCAACCCTTTTACCACATTAATATGTCAATCCGGGGTCATTTGTTATTGCAATGGTATCATGCACTATATATGCAGGGGAAAATTCATAAGCCAGTGATTGATCAGGAGTTCAATTAATTAATTAAACATGCAATATGAAATAATAAATAAATTGTAGCATTATAATGATTCACAACATCAACTGTAGCAACAATATGTTTCACATTAGCACACTAACTCTCACAGCAAAAGGGAAATAAAATGCATAATTAAAAACAATACACACATAAGCACACAGGCACAACACCTGATCAGGAGAGTGAGCCCAACTCCCTGGTCAAGGATGTGCTTAACTCACAGATTCGCGAAGGAGATCAGAAAGCTGGAAATTGCATTAATATCAAAAGTAACTATTACATAAGTCAGAGATCTCTCACTAACCCCGACTCCCAACTACAAATCCCATTTTATACAATTACATCCAAAAACCATGGTGGTTGTTTGCCTAAAATTACATGATAGATGTAACAGCAACACTGGATCAAAAGATAGACGAAAGACGATCTGTGACAGTTGCATTGTGACAGTCGTGGGTTAGCAATAGTGTTGCTGGCTTTGGTAATGAATCTTGACCTTATGGCTCCAAATCTGCGCAATTAACGAGATTAGCATCCAATTGGTGATGATTCCTCAGACTTAAACATAAATGACTAAATAACTTGTGAAACATGACAAGGGTTATACCTGTAGGGATTTTAGGCACAAAATAGCTGGTATGGAAGTATAATTAGCAAGAAAACAAGGTAAAGATATAAACAAAACAAAGCAGTTTTGGCCCCCAACACTGATAAACCTGGGTGAAGGCTCTGACTCACCTTTCTTAACTATCCTGTCGCCATCAGACCTACAGACCAGAGAAAATCACTCGCATAGTGCAGAGGTGCTTATGGGTAGTACGGGGGCATCTGTAGCAGTGACAAGCAGAACGATTTTGGTTTTAAAGGACCCTCAAACAATCTCTTCAGAGCTTCTCAGACTTTCACTGAAGGTTTCCCACCATTATTTTCCACCTTTAATACTCAGCCCTCGAGGTTTTTTGATGGCATCTCAAGGAAGGATTCAGATCCAAAAGACATAAGGGCATTTGACTCGAATGATAACCCACAGGCGGAAGGACCTCAACAAATCTCAAGCCCGCACTCTGGCCCTAGGGTGGGAAAGAGGTCAAAGTCATCGAAGACATGGGAACGTGGTAGGTTGTTGGTGTTTGGGGTAGGCATAGGCATGGAGCAAGCAGCGCTGACGGAACGCACGGTGCTGGTGGGCAGGGTCCACAGCAAAAACTACACCCTGGGCGTTTAAAAAAATGGAAAGTAGAGGTATGGGGGAACATAATGGAGCAACTTCTAGCGGTCATGACCATGTCTCGAGGCTAGTTTGCACTCATTTTTCCCTTACTGGAGCCAGTGGATTGGGTGTTGAAATGATATTGGCACATTGAGATGACTCTTGTCATGCTTAAAGGTTGGACACCTCTTTTTGATCCGAAAAAGAAAAATTTGGGGGTTGGGCCAATATGGGTATGTCTCCCTGGACTCCCGCTTTAATTCTGGAAGGAGGATATTTTCAGGCATATTGGGCATGATTTAGGAATATACCTTGATCATGATAGAGCGTACCAAGACTCTAGCTACTTGGCAATGACCAGAATACTTGTGCACTTGGATACCCGGGAAGGTTTAGTTGAGAGCTACGCTTTCAAATGGGTGAGATCATCAGATGGCAGATACTGGACTATAAGGGTATCTCGTTTAGGTGCAAGGGTTTTCATGAGGTTTGCCAACTGTACAAATATTTCCCATTGATTATTGGTAAGCAGTCAAGTCCCTCGAGATCCTTTGTTTTAGCGGGCACCCAAACAGTGGAGATGGAGGTTTCCTCACCAACGGTCATTCCTGATGTGTCGGACCAAGGTGTTTCAGGGAGGGAACTCTCACAGATGGGTTCTGGGATCTCTGCAGCACCGATCACCTGATCACGCTCCAGAGACTCGGCTTTGTTCTGGGGTACAATTCCTCCCTATTCTTTGTTTTCAAATGATTGTCAGTTTTTTGTTGCATCTTATTCTGTGTGTTTTTTGGGTCTAGGATCTGGGTCGGAAAACTGTCCCATAATCTATGTTGTGGCAGCTGCTCCTACTCCATCCCTTTCTATCCCTGGGCCATTTTTCAAGGTGTTCCTTCTCTAGATTCCAGGGATAGTCCTGCCTCTTGTGCTGCTCACTGCTACAACCTGGGATCTTTACTCTCTTCCTTGTCCCCTTCTTTTGGCCTGGATGTGGACCCTCCCCCATCCTACCCTACGAAGCCCCCCAGGGGTAGACAATCCAACTTATCAAAATCCATAAGGAGGGTTGGCATTGACTTGGCTTCGGGAATCCAAACTCCCATTGATTGGGTCCTTAGAGAAAAGGGAAACCCTGCAAAGGTTATCCCATGAAGTGACTCTCTTTCAACTGCAGGGGTCTGGCCATCCCGGATAAAAAATTGGTGCTACAAAGATTGTGTAAGTCAGAGAGATTGGATGTAATTTTTCTGTAGGAGACTTTGGGATATGGGAACTCCATTAATAAGGCTCTCAATAATTTTCTTCCGGATTGGGAATTCTATTTTCTGGATGTGAGAGGGTGATTGGGTGGTTGTGCAATGGGGTATAACAGTTGATCGATAAGATTAGAAAACGCTTGGGTTGGGGAGGGATTCATGGGTGCGGATATCTCCTCGTCTAACATCAACATCCCCTTAAGGATCATTAACATCAATGGGCCTTCTCATAATAGGGAGATATTTTGGGAAAGACTCCCAGAAGCTAATTTCATGCAATCTAAGAGTTTGATTATTGGAGGTGATCTAAACTTCTCACTTGGGCTCACGAAAGCTTGGGGCAACAGGGCCTAGATGGACAACTTAACTGGGTTCTTTGAAGGGAATATGGATGATCATGACCTTATAAATATTGATATGGAAAGACTCATGCCGACTTGGAGGAATCGCAGGACCAGGGTGGATGCTTTGGCTAGAAGGCCATATCGTTTCCTCATCAGAGCTCCCCTGTTAGCATGTTTGGCCTGCATTCGACAATGGGTGGGATCAGAGAGTTATTCTGACCATTCCCCGATCTTCTTGGAGATTGGGGATTTCAACCATAAACCCCATTCACCTTTCAAGTCCAATGCGACTTGGCTTGCTGAAGTCGAATTCCATGATATTGTCAAGGAAAATTGGAATCACTTCAGCCCGGATATCCATCCCTCTCTGGTCGTTGTTATTGTTAATAACCTAGCCCGATTAAAGTTGAAAACCATGAGCTAGGCTAGGATCAAACAGAAAAAAGAGGAGGTGGAGTTAAAAGGATTGAAGGGGTTCTCAATCACTTGGAAGACATTGGGTTGTCCAGTTATGCTTCCTCTGAAACAAAGGACCAATTAATCAAATTGGAAGCGGAAAAAATCAAGCTTTTGAGACAGAAAGAGGAGACATGGTGCTTGAAAAGCAGAGCGACTTGGCTAAAGGTGGGCGATGAGAGCACAAAATTCTTTTAGCAATTTTCCAGGGGAAGGAAATCTATTAATACCATCTAGGAGCTGAGAGACCACTCAGGCAGGAAGGCTAGTTCTTTCAATCAGCTTTCTAACATGGGAATGCGACATTTCGAAGACACTTACAAGGTGCCTAGGGGGGACCTCCATCACTGAGATCCTCTGCATCGCTGAGGTCCTCCCTAGATTTGTTGAGGAGGAAGAAGTGGAGGTTTTAAACATGTTGGTTTCATTGGGGGAAATGGAAGTCACTCAAAAATGTTTCAGCAGGGACAAGAGCCCGGGGCTGAATGGGTGGCCCATGGAATTCTACATCTTTTTCTTTGAGCTCATTGGGCTAGATCTTCTTTTGTCCATTGAAGAGTGCAGAACTATAAGAAAGATGTATGAGGGATTCAACTCAACTTTCGTGGCCCTCATCCCAAAGATCGATTAGCCCCTTACATTTGATGACTTCCGTCATATCTCCCACTGCAACTGTATTTACAAAATCATTTCAAAAATTATAACATTGTGTGTAAAGCCTATCCTATCTAGGATGATTTCCAAGGAGCAGTTTTCTTTCCTCAGTCACCGTTAGATCCATGAAGCCATTGGGACCGCTCAAGAAGGCCTTCACTCGATCAAAACTCTCTGCAAAAAGGCCATTATCCTCAAGATAAATCTATCCAAAGCCTTTGATCATGCGAGTTGGACCTACCTTCAACTCATTCTCACCCATATCGGCTTCCCCCATCTTTTCACTAACTAGATCATGTGTTGTTTCACTTCTACCTCCTTTAGTATTCTCATTAATGGGGTTGCATCTGGTTTCTTCCATGCGGAACGTGGGCTGAGACTGGGATGCCCTTTATCCCCCCTACTTTTTCTATTGATCATGGAAGGATTAAGTAGATTGTTAAAAAATGCTCGCTCAACTGGAGCGCTCTTGGGGGTCTTGATTTCAGACATGACTTCCCTCTCACATATATTGTTTGTAGATGATGTACTTATTTTTTTAAATGGTTCATTCCAAGATTCCTCTTGTTACAAGAACATTCTATCACTGTTTTGTAAAGCTACAGGTATGGAGCCAAATTATGACAAATCTACCATCATTTTTTCTTGATGCCTTCAAATGAGATAAGGTATGCTACACAACAATTCTCTTTCGTTAAGCAAGAGCTGGAATCAAACCTCAAATATCTTGGCTTCAGGCTGAAACCAAATGGTTATCGCATTACTGACTGGTCGTGGCTTATTGCAAAAATTGAAAGCCGCATAAACATCTGGCAACAAAGATGGCTCTCCAGAGCAAGCAGGCTCACTCTGATAAAGACGGTGTTGGAGGCCATTCCGGTATACTGGATGACCCTTGGCTAGATCCCAAAGGGCATTCTCAGCAAGATTCAACAGATTTGTTGTCGCTTCCTTTAGTGGGGTCAAAACAAGGGGCGTACTTTTGCTTGGGTTCGCTAGGACAGGATCGCAAAACCAAAAATTTGGGGTGGATGGGGCTTAAAGGATCTCCAGGGTTTTGATAAAGTTCTGGCGGCTAAGGTGGGATGGAAAATCATCAATTTTGCGAGTCTTTGGAAAGAGGTGGTCTATAATAAGTACATCCATCCTTTATCTGTTATCGATTGGATCCGTAGACCCTGTTAGACTTTACTTGGTTCCTCAATCATTTGGAAGGCCATCTCCCAATCTCTAAGAATTATCAAGGATGGGTTAGCCTAGCGGATTGGCAATGGTGAGCAGGTAAGAATTGGCACGAATGCCTGGGATAGTTGTAGGAATGCTCATATTCTCGCAATGGATATGTGTTTCTACCTTTCTGTGGTTGGTTTCACCCAGATTGCACACATTTCTTTGGTTGAGCGCCCAAACTGGGCTTTGCAGCAATGGCTGGATTTTGGCACCCTGGGTATATCAGAAAGATGGCGTAGGGTATGGCATAGGTTCATTAGGGCTCTGGAGGAAGCCAACATCATAATTTCAGACCGGGAAGACGAGATCATCTAGGCGTCTTCTCCTCATGGCCAATATACCCCAAAAGATGGATATGTAGCCCTTATGGAGGCTCGAGGTTTTGGAAATGGATGTTGGTGGTGGCAAAAATAAAAGCCCCACACAAGTCTCGGCTCTTCATGTAGTGCATCCTATCAAATATGGTCCCAACAAAAACTAATCTAATGAAACGTGCTTTCTAGGGTCCCTCCAGATGCAGCCTCTGTAAAATCGAAGCAGAGGATATGGACCATTTGTTTCTCCACTGCCCAATTTCTGCAGATGTTTGGTCTTTCATTACAACTACTCTCAACATGGATAAAAAATGGGAAGGGCAAAATATTGATGAATCTTGGCTCCTTTGGTGGACCGAGGCAGCCTCACAAAAAGCCAGGAATATTCCTCTAATAGTTTGTTGGGGAATCTGGCTGAAGAAGAACCACCTTATCTTTCATGAGGCTATGATCCACTAGTATGTCACCTGTAACAATATTTTAGCCATTTTCAACCTGATTCCTGAGGAAACTGTTTGCCACAGCAATAGGGTATCTCTCTTGAAATTATTGACAAAAGCATCCCCCTAGGCTTACTTTGATTGCGCTGACACCTAAGCAGTGGGTATGGGGTGCGACGGGGGGGGGGGTGGTGGGTGTGCAGTTCTCCATGTAAACGAACACCTTTGTTTCAAAATCAAAGTGGGTCTTGGGAGGGGAACAAACAATTTTGTGGAACTAAACAGCTTAAGAGACCTTTTCCTTTTTGCATTGGAACAACACTGCCACAGGATTCAGATTTTTTGGGACTCAACAACTTGTCATAAATTGGATCAATGCTGAAAATCATTGTCACTTGCACACACTCAGGGATTTACTAGAAGATGTCCTCTCTTTAAAATCACAATTTGATTTTATTGCATGCTCTCACATATACGAGGAAAGGAATGAAGTCGTTGATCTTCTTTCCAAAGAGGTTGTGCAACTGATCAAGGGACAATGGTTGATTCAAGAATTCAAAGACAGGGAATTTTTCTAGTTCTTTCATCGTCCATCCATCGATTTGGATGGAAATCTCTCAGAATTACCTTCATGATCATTCCTTTTTTGCTTTTTGCATTTACAGATTTTTTGGACTCATTAAGGACTATATGTTTTAATATTGTCTTGATTTACTTTTTGTAAATATCAGGCTGATATCTGTAAATAGTGATATTGAACATTGATTGTTTTGACTTCAAGTGAATGCATCTCATACATCTTGGAGATTCAACATGTAATTTTCTTAATCTATTAATGAAAATTACGCTTTTTTCCTGGGAAAAAAAGTAGCCACATTAGCAATAGTGTTTTCAGCAACTCTGCAATTAGTGTCCTTTTTATGTATTTGCATTTCATAACTAAAAAAGAGAAACAATGCGGTGTGTTAATATGTTTTGATATTGATTGTGACTATATAGTCTATCTAATTTTCAACCAAGGCTAGTAAGCTCGTGAGGCCCTCAGTGTTATATACACGCGAGGAAAATCCTCACATGTATTACAATGACCTAAAGTAAATGCATAGGGATTTGAGGTTTCATGAGAGGATCCACTTAATAACACAATTCAGTTACGTGGCACTACAGTCACCTAACTTTCATATGGGTGAGCTCAGTTTCACTAGGTGTTAATTAGGTAGTTCTTCACTACTTAATTTTATATTAAGTATTCTTGCAACCCTTGCACATAAGGAAGGCCACCAAATCCCTTGAGCTATAATTAAAGGAAACTAGACGATCAAAATAGAAACTTCACATAAGAAAGAAATGAAAACTCACGCTATTCAAAGGTAAAACTATGCATGTTTGCAATGAAAAGTAAAGTAAATAACCATTGTAATTTGAAATAACAATATTAACCTACTTGTAAATAAACGATAAAGAACAATGGGAACTAGGTCGTGCCTCGAATGGGCCCTACTCCAGGCTCATCCTGTGCATTTGTATTGTCTAAATTCCTAGCACATGCACACTAATATATCACAAAATACATACCAGAGCACAATGCAGAGATCGAAAACGCCCACCAATTACACTCACAAAGTGGTCTTCAATATATTATGCAAACAAAATATCAGAATATCGTTGTCTCTTGCGCTTAGAGGGCTTACACATATAAGATCCATAAGATCTAAAATTAAACACATAAGAGTTTGGTTCGTTGAGCGAACCGATCAAAAATGAAAATAGAAATTAGTTAACGTTTGTCTATCTGTTTTGGTCATCATTTAAACCAACTCTATTATTCTCGACCTCAAATGGATACACTTTTCTTGACAAACCTATAAATCCTCGAAACCAACCACATCAAATGGATCAAATTGTCTCCGCGGACTTGTAAGCTTCCAGGAACCATCATCTTGGTGGAAACTACGAACAAGCCTTGGTTATAACTACCCGAAATGCTAGTTGTTGGTTGGGATATCAAAAGTATTCCATCCATCTTATAGCAATAAAACTTTTAAAATCATAACCACTGCTGCATATAGTGTTTTCACGTGCTCGGCTGGCTGAACTATTGAACTAGAATCTTCATAGTTCCATAATAACTTTACTTTTTCCATGTTATTTTGCAACTGTGCCTCCTATATTTGTAGACCATGTATGCATACTTGTTCATGAACGTCTAAGTGGGAATATCTTCTCACCATAAAAAGAATATGATCATCACATGGTTGTCACATATGAGACCGAAGCCCGCCCTATAGACAAGGCATCTCACATGTTGATCAATTAGTTGAACCTTTATTCACAAACCAATATTTATATATGCAACTATGGTGTAAGCTAGAATGCATATTTAGCCAAACACGCCTAAAATACTTCTTTAACGGTCCTTTGATCATTCCATTCCAGCAAAAGAAACAAAGAAGTAAAGCAAATAAAAATATATATACTTGTAGTGATAAATGAGATTGGATATGGTTAAGGAAAAATATGATAGAATATATAGGTAAAAATGAATATTTTAGTAAACAAAATACTACCATACTGAAGATTTATCAATAAGCTATCCTGTAGTGGTAAATGAGATTGGATATGGTTAAGGGGAAAATATGGTAGAATATATAGGCAAAAATGAATATTTTAGTAAACAAAATACTACCATACGGAAGATCCATCAATAAGCTACAATTTCTAGTTGTGTTTTTCTTGTATAGGGTTTTTGTAAAGTACACTTTATGTTCATTGTGTTATGGTGTGTTATTTGTTTATTTCTCTTTCATTTTAGCTTTAGTTTATTTAGTATTTCATACATTAAGCTAGTAACATTAAATCTGGTATCTAGGGAAAACACAAACTAATAAGACATTTTACAATATTGTAAGATTTTCTTAGGAATATTTGTTGTCAAATATCCACCTACAAATTAATGTTGATGAATAAATCGCTTGCAAGTAAATATTAAGTTAATGTATTAATGTATCACACTTGTACTTGTTAGAAAATCTTGATGAATATAGATGATCTTTTGTTTTTCCCGAATCATCAAACTATTGCATTTTTTTCTTAAAATATATATATATATATATATATATAGTATATATATATATATATAAAGAGTATACAAATTACATTTTGTAGACACACATAGTGTGTATGCATAATGAAACAAGGAAAATGCAAATCTGATCTATAGAGAACATTACTATGAAAAATGGGTCGTCAAATGACTTAGAACAACAAAGCATAAGCCTAGAAACAAACAACAAAAGTGAAAAGAAAATTAAGATTGACAACTAATGCTTATCTTTTTGTTTTTGTCTTTTATTTTTTGACCTTTTTTCCAGCCATTGGAATTTGATTCAACTAGAACCAAAGCCAATTCTCATCCTTCTCCCAGATGAGAAATTTATTTTTCTGAATCTAAGCTCTCAGAAACATGAGCTCTTTTTGTGTCTCCATTCCCATCCATAACCTGATGAATTTTTTATTCAGGACCCTTTTGGTGAAGAGTGACAAACCCTGTCTTTTTCGTGGCACCCCCATCCATTTTTTCTTTTGTATGAATATGTTGAGTCTCTTTGTTTTCCTCCTCTTATTTTCTGAAATGGGAGGCCCAAAATTGCCAACCTTTTGGCTTGTTTGGTTGCAGATTTTTCTTTTTTGATATATTCTTAGCTTGTGGACGTATGTTCTAATAATGACCGGTTTGGAAGCATACACGACATCAGAAATTCATGTTTTCATAATCTAAAACTTGTGGCACTGAAAATTATTGTGTTTCAACATTATGTGATTAGGTAGCCCTTTGTTAAGGTTTATCTCTACACAAATCATGGCAAAGGTGAAGAGTCCTTTTTCTATTATTTCCAAGTCCATTTTTTAAAATTTTCCCAATTTGTTTCCAATATCTTCAAGAACTTTGTGATGCCAAAAAGGCGAGGGATGTTTGGAAGCCTTACCCAAACCGACATAGTCATGACCACCATGTTTGTGGAATCAAACTTAGGGAACCATGGCTTAATGGGTAGATCGACTCTTCCCCAGAACCATGGCATGATCCTTCATTATGAACAAAATCCAAGTCTTTCTGAGTGTCATATTGTGCTAAGAAGAATCCTTTAGAGCATAGATAAATGTCACAATTAGGCATCCAAGAAGATAAATCCCATTGAAATAAAGCTTCGGGTTTTGCCCAGAAACCATTAAATATGCAAATAATGGCCTTAGATTATAGAGCAGAAAAGAGAGAAGATACCTCTGAAATGTTGACCTCCATAGTTGGAGCTTGTTCCATTTGGTCCACTATATAGGGGCATGGAACTTTTTAGCACACATCTACAGGGGTTGAAACCTTCTCTTGTATTTCTTCCTTGAAAGAGACCGAGGTGCCATTGGAATACTTGGCACCAAGAGTGCCCCCACGTAGCCTTGAGTTCAGTATTATGGTAGAGATTTTAGATATGTTGTGTTCTTTTAGCTTATAGAAATCTTGAAGGATGTTACCTTCTAATTGCAGACATTGGAAGTTTTTTGGTATGCCCCACTTGCATTTTATTGACTACTTAAGTGAATAGATGGAGGAAAAAGATATTGTCCAAAATATAGAACTATTCATGTTGATATTTTTGACAAAAATTTGGAAACTATTATCATGGTTCTTCTTCTCCATAGAGGCAGGATACTTATTCCTGGGAATGTGGAAGGGGGTAACTAGAAATAATGGTGTCAGAAGGAATGCCAAGGGTGAAACCACCCCCAACCTCAACAACCATGAAACAAATCATACAAAAAGAGACGAATTTTTGGGAATGATAGTCAAGAAAATGTACCCAAGTGAACTTGACCATTGAAGCATACACCTCAAGAACTCTTTGTTTGTATTTTCAGAGGCCAATGTCAGTGCATAGCGAAGAATGACAATGGCATAAGTGGAATAAGAAAAAGAGGATTTGAATAAACAATACATTTCACTGCAAATAACAGAAAAGGAGATTACTTTCAGGTTAACAGCTTATTACTTTGCCCCAAAAAACTCAAAGATCTATAAAAGAAGAAATTTAGACAACGAAGACCCATATGCCTCATTAAAGAGAGATATATCTTTATTCATCCCTCTTGGGGAAATATTGTTAATAGGCGACTTTAACATAAGGACGGTGAACAACCAATCCCTTCGGTTGAGAAATGAAGAAAGAGGAGAAAACAATCCCTTATGGTTGGAAGAGCGGGGTGGTCAACCTTGGGAAAAGGATTCACAAGAAGAAAATGGGGGTGTGACGCACTTTGGGGCAAAATTATGTGGGCTTTGTGGTTTGTTTGACATGGTTATTTGCAATGGAATGAGAAGGTGGCCAACTTCAGGAGGTATCACATGTAAAACTTACAATAGTCAAAGTCTAGTAGGTTGTGTAATCTTCTCCCAAAGTTTCACCTCTAGACTGTTGAAGTTCGATATTGGGGATTGTCCTATAAAAAATAAATATGACCATGCCCCTCTATTTATTAAGCTCTATTTTTCCCATAGTAGTCCACACAATATACAAAAAGAAAGCTCTCTACAAAGGAAAAATCTTCATAAATATGGAAAGCAGGGAAAGGTTCAGTGCTTCTCTTAAGCAGCAATTTCATACTATAGATCATGGCAATGGCAGATAACACAACCAATGATGTGGGTTTTCATGTTCAATGAAGATCAGTGATCCCAACAATTCATAGGGCCTTAAGTGCATGCAAAAGGTCTCACCCAAAGAAGGGAATTGCAATTACTTTTCCAACAAATCCATGGTATGATGAAGAATGCAAGGCAGCCAAGAGATCTCTAAAATAGAGAAAGTGGAGAAAAGAAAACAAGAAGACATATGAAAAATTAGTAAAAAAAAAAAAGTATATGTAAATGGAACAAGAAAGGAGTTAATCTCTCTTGGAAATCACAACCCCGAGGGATTTTGGAAAGAGCTACAACAACAGAGAAAGCAGACTGAAAACAATATTACAAGTGGCCAATGGTTGGAGTATGCGAGGCTCCTCTATGAGCGTGTGCACAAGAAAGATACTCCCCCCACAATGAACACTTCAGTGGAACTATTCATAGAGGATGATATCAAGCAGGGAATAAAGAATTTAGCAAGAGGTAAAGTAGAGGACATAGACGAGCTTAAAGTCGAATTCCTAAAATGGGGAGTTGAGCTCCTTACTCCTCATTTAAAAGGAATTTTCTATGGGATCATCTAGGACGGATTTCTGAGAGAGTGGACTACTAGTGTGGTCATTCCTCTCTTTAAGAGTGGAGATAGTAATAACCCCTCTAACTATCACACTATTATTGTCAACCCCCTCATGGAAAATCTTTTTGGGAGCATGATAGACCAAAGAATCATCTTGGGAAGAAAGTAAGGGAAAAAGGGCAAAATCACAAGCATGCTTTAGACCTAGACACTCTACCATTGACCAATGCGTCACCCTAGATATTTGATAGAGAAAGTTTGGGACAAGTAAGGTGAAACAACCTATTATTTTTTTGTGGACTTCAAGAAAGACTTTGACACAGTGCCTAGAGACAAACTATGGAATGGGATGGAAGCATTGGGTATCCCAGATGAGTATAGAGCAATAGTTCATAGACTTTATGAGAAAGTTAGAGCTAAAATCAAAACAAGTGAAGGAACATTTGAATGTTTTGGTAGTGATATTGGTGTTAACAGGGATGTCCTCTATCCCCCACTTTGTTCAGTTTATATATCGATAATCTGGAAGCTTGGTTAAGCAAGGTGGACGGAGAAGGGGTTCATCTAGCAAGCTATGTGGTAAAGTTGCTTCTTTACACAAATGATCTTACCCTAATATCAAAAACAACGCATGGATTAAGAGAACACTTAAAGGCCTTAGAACACTTTTGTCAGGAGTTTGGGATGCAAGTGAACATTAACAACATCAAAATCATGATTTTCTCTTTAAGTAGAAAAGACAAACCAAACACTTTTCTTTTCGAAGGTATCCCTCTAGAGATAGTGAAAGAATAGAAATATATTGGGATTGAATTCCACTAGAAACTTAGTTGGGAGACTTGTAGGACGAAAATAATTCAAGGAGGATGGAGAGCCTCATACTTACTCCAAAATAGGTGCAGAAAAGTTGAACTTTGGGATTGGAAAACCAAGAAAACCCTTTTTGGTTTGTTGGTTATGTTGGTTGTTCTCTACAATTGTGAAGTATGGGGAAGCAGGATGTCAACTTGCAGCTGGAGGTAGATAGAAAGAATACAGAAACATCTAATTACTAGAAATCTCAAAGTTAAATCCACGGTCCCATATGAAATCCTTTTGGCTGAAGCAGGCATTTTTCCTTTGGAGGCAACATTGATAACTAGGTTAATAAGCTATTTAAATAAGACTAGAAACATGGATAACCAGTGTTTTCCCAAGATAGTTATGGAAGAGCGATTAGATCGTAGGAAGAAAACTTGGATGAAGCAAAAAAAAAAGTGGTTGAGTAAATGGAATATCAAGCTGCATGAATGCCCTAGCACCAATGAAGCAATAAAAAAAAATTGTGATGGAAAAAAGGAAAAATTTAGGACTGCCATATGGACCAATCAAAATGGGCATAAAAAAGCATACTACATCAAAGAGTTCAATCCAACTTGTGACCATGGTGAGAAAACTTATTTAGGAGCATATATAAAAGGAAACGAAAGGGTGCTAGTGGCACAGTTGTGGACAGGGTCACATCACCTTAGATGTGAGATTGGCAAGTGGAAGATCCCCAAGGAAGTTTGGAAAGAGATAACTTTCATTTTCTACAGTAAGCGTGTGGTGGAGACAGAATGGCACTTTGTCATGGAGTGTGCAACATATAAGGATATCCACGTTCAATATGAAAACAATGTAAAAATTGACAACATGCACCATCTGCTTGACGAAGATAAGATCAATCAAATTACTAGCCTTCTAGTCGAGACTCATAGCCGAATATCTAACATCGAAAGGAATATGAAGATGAGTTAAGGTTGTTATTCTCTATGTCCCTTAGGTTGCTCAACCCCGTGGACGTCATTAAAATCATTCATTTCATTTCACTTGATCCAATCAAACGACCATCCTAGAATGAGATTGGTCGAACTCCTGGGGAAAAGTAAATAATATGTTAACGCTTGTATGTAGAAGTAAACCTGAGGCTAGAACTCCTCTCCAAGGCGCTTCCACAAAGGGAGAGACAAAGAACTGGTTCATGACGACGACGGAGATGAAAGCTCCACATAACGTGTAAACCATAGACCCCATCTTCGCTTCCTAAGAAACTATTGTATTATATTTGTTTCATATTATTAAATATAAGATTCCAATTACCACAATCTTTGTAATCTCAAATTTTATGAACATAATGTATATAAAATAATATAATTAATGAAGGTATATATGAAGGGATATGTCTAAGTTAAAAGACATGAATCTTAATGAAAGAGAACTCTTGCCTAATATTTATAACGAGATCATCATTTGTAATCAATCATATTATTTTTACTCATACATTTTAATATTATATATTTATCTTAAATGGGCATCTTTATTGTATTCTAAATATTTTGGATATTTAACTTGTCAGCCAAGTTTGCTATCATATTTAGTTCAAAGCTTCATGGTTTAAACCAAGCTCTTAGCCACTAGACACATGGTAAAATTTGTTTCCCTTAGTGGCAAAACCATTGGTTTTTTTACTATCGTAAATTTGAGTAGAGTTTTCTATCTATGATCTTTAACTATTGGTTTTGGCCATATTACTCTTAAGGAGAATCATGGAAAATTTTGAAAAGCATACTATTGTAACTCTAAAAAAATAATGAGATATCAAAAGAGCATAAATATAGATATACCAAAACAACTAGAAAAAATCATTCATTCAATTGTCAATTATGTTAATTCTCTAATTCAAATTTCTAAAAATTTGAAGGATCTCATACAATATATTTGTTCCTCACACGTCACTAATTAACATAATTATGTAGAGTTTAAAATTCTTGTTCATACCATTTAATTGCACAGTGCGCCACCACACAATCTACCATAGTAGCGGTACCATCTATTGTAGTGGCATACTTAATTGCCATCATAGGTGCAATTAAATTCCATACCATTGTAATGGCCACACATCCACCATACAATTATGGCCTTCCATACTGTCATCCATATAAATCAGTAGCACTTGCATCTGTCATGCAATCATATATATGTGCACTGTGAGAGTTGTCATTCCTTTCTTCACGTCTAAACAACAGACGTTTTTACCCAGAAAAAGTCGGCTTTTCCAATAGTTTTTTGGTTAAATCTAGTAAAAAAAAATTAAAAACTAAATTACAATTTTCAAATTCTAAAATTTGGGGTGTCCCAAAAGTTTTTGATGATGTTGAATCCATTTCAGTATTAAAATCATAATTGAAACACTAAAAATCTAAATTCTTACAATCCACAAATTACCAAATTTCAATATTTCAATATATAGAGAAAAATAAAGATACTTTTCTTTTAACTTTTTATCATACAAATAAACATTATACACTATATAAATTACCATTAAATACAATAAAGAAAATTTAAAATAAACCATACTTTTCTTTTGACTTTGTTATCATAAAGTAAACATTATACACCATATAAATTACCATTATTTGCAATAAAAGAAATCAATTAGAACTACACACTTAACCATACACAATTGTTGTGTGCCATACAAATCTATGCATAATACAAAAACCCATACATTCGAATCATCTATATATACCCATCTCTTGTGTTCGTACACGTACACCTCTATAATTACTCCATATAGATCGAAATAAAAATTTGAAGTTCCCACATCCATCCTTGGCATCATAAAAACAATTCGAGGTAATTCAAAGGACTTGTTTTGTGGTAAATTCTCGAGGGGAATCAAGGCACAATGAATAGTCATTGTGACCTTTCCATATGGCTCACTTAAATTTGATTACTTACCTCATTAAATAAAAGAAAATTTTGATATAATATAAATTATTGTGGTAGTTTATTTTTTATACGTTTTGAAAGGGTTTTTTTCGCATTTTTTTGTTCAAAATTCGGTAAAGATATGTTAGAATCACAAGTTTACGTTGTGAAATCTCGACAATTTTAGTATCTCAAGGATTTTTTAGGATGTCGAATTTGTATATACAATCAAAAATCGATTTTAAACAATAAAGTCAAAATTTCACCAAAGAATTTTCGCTGAATTTCGGCCAAAGGCCAAAAACTCTAAAACTTATAATGTTTAGACAATACCTAAATTATTATATTATATAAAAAGGTATTTTTAAAATTAAATTTCATTAAAATCTCCCTAAGTTCCAATTCATGTTATAAAAGGAATAATTATAAACTAATTTATATAAGCAAGAAACATGGTATTACAAAATAATACCTAAATCATAAAGTACCAAGATTAAGGGAATTATTGTGATTTTTGCCCAAAAGCAAAATGAAGTTTATTAATGACAGAAAAGGAAGATTTCCTAATACTATAAATGGATATGCTTCGGTGCTACATCAAATCAAGGAGACTCTTGCATGGAATATATATGTTTCTGTTTGCTAGGTTATGTGAGTCTTGAGATGATTGACACGCCTAATTCGTGGCTCGAGTATCCGTGATCCGGGGGCATATAAGTCATCAAAATCACCCAAGGATCGCACCTGGCTTGGGCCACACCATCCCATACCATGGATGGATTTTTTTCCACAGATTTTTTAACTAGTAAGTTTTTCACCATGGAGTGCCTTAACAGAACAACCTCTCACCACCTACTCTACACCCTGTGGGTTGTAAAGTAAATTATGATTATTTATAGTACTCCCACTAAAAGAAATAATTATGTTAGTCTTGATTTTCTAACTAGTTAGTGAGTCTCGATTCAAATATAATTGAAAAATTAGACTTTTAGGACATGAAACAATACGACAACCAAATTACAACTAAAGATGGGGGATTGTGTATTTATATCATAATTGATTGTTATATATTTATGGAGTGATGATGGTGACATAATTTTGGGTTCGTCTTGGATGGAAACATTAGGGTCTTTCATCTTAAATAAAAGAAGAACTTTTTGACATTCTAATACAAGAAAAAAAAAATATATATTATATTATATATATATAATATATATATATATAATATATGGATTAGGACGTTACATTGGAGCTAGATTCAGTAACACAAAAAGATATGAAAGATATCTCAAAGGTAATCCTTCAAGAAAATCAAAATTCGCTGCAAAATATGCCAGAAGAAGTTACAAAAATTATTGTAAACAAAAATAAATAAATATCTCACCTCAAGGACCATAGTAAAAAATTACTTACATAAAATAAGAAATCATTGGAAAGCAAAGTACAACAACTTATTGAGAGAGAAACATCGAAATCTTTAAAGAAAACAGAATTTGACTAATTTTTTGTTAAATAATGACTCTACGGGTTGTTATGACCACATCCTTAAATCTTAGGATCCAAATTTTGGACCTAGGAGGGAGCCCACTTATATCCAAAAGCATTGGGTACTTATGATAAGATCACCTTTAGTTCCATGAAGAGAATATATACTAGTGAAAGTGGGTAACATCATTGGCCATTTCATTGCCCTTGAAGAAGGATGGCTTGATAAACAAGAAAGAAGAATTGCTAAAGTTACAATTTAATAGGACACTCCTTGAAGGCCTTTTAAATGAATTCAACATTGTACGAGGAATTTGATATTTTAGCTAGAAACTTGGCTATTTGAAATTTCCTTTTCACTACATTAATTTTCATGAGATGGGTACTTTAGAGTAGATTTTGCATGTGCAACAAATGGTCATAAACCTATAAAAGAATGTAGGTTAAACAGAAGATGGGGAGTGAAAAGGTGAATTCAAAGGATGATGAAGAGGTAATTGGAGGTGGTGCATAACCTTTCACATCTAAGGGAGATGTTGATGGTTCATTGGAAAATCATTTTTTTTCATATTCTTACTACTTTGGAATCAGCAAAGCCAATTTCAACAACTATCTCTAAAGGTATTCAAGAATGCATCCCTCCTTTGTGTTTTTAGAAAGGCTAGTGAATCATTGTTAAATGGAAAGTAATACACAATACTAATAGAAGACATAAAGAGTGGACCCTCTAAAACTCTGGTAAACCCGTGCAACCCTATATAGGGGTTTCCTTCGTCTAGGATGATTATAAGAAGGAATTAGAGGCCTTGGGATAGGGCACTGAGTGATACTTGGTTTATGATACCATGATGTTAATGACATTGAGCCTAGGGCATACTTTGGACCTTCTTTGATAGCTCATGTGGATTTTTTCTCTAAGTCTCCTACTAAGGCACAAAATTTGTCCTTATCCAACCCTCTAATCAAATCAAATTATTAGTTGTGATCTAAGAAAAAAGTAGAGGAGGTTTAAGCAAGGAGGAGATTGTTGGGTGTGGAGACGGATTATCTTCCTGACTCAGAGGTCTTGTTTCAGCTGTGTCTGGATCCCATTTCCTAACAGAGAGACAACACCACTTGTTTAATTTCCATCAAGGGGGTGCGAGGGGGGGTGGCGATAGTGACTTTTATGAGCCCCCCCTCCTGGCAGCGGTTCAGGGGCAGCGCCCCCGAAGCTAAAAATAAATGAAAATTTCCCTTGTAAAATATCGTAATTTCGTAGTCAATCTAGGTTGTTCATTAGGTGAATGATCCGATGGTAGAATTTATGCTAACTTAGGGTTGTTTTCCCTAAAACGCAACCCTCAGATTATATGAAGGAATTTTATTGCAGCTAGGGATTATCGTTATGAGCAAGAAAGAGAGATGAGATTATGTGAGAGTGAAGAGGAAATTACAACATATTTGTTGTAGGTTGTATCTCTTCATCTTGCTAGATAATATAAAAGGAAGGATTGGTTGTTTCTCTATGGACATTGCCAAAATAGGGTGAACCATGTATATCTATGTCTCTCTTGTTTTATGTGTTTTCGATGTTTGTGTTTCGGAAATATTTTATGTGTTTTATTTCTCTGTAATATATAATTTTCTAACAAATATGGATTCAAGGGAGGCTTAGCAATGGATAATGATATTCTTGTTCTAATATGAAGGAAATAACATATGAATTTGGCTTAAATCTAAGGCGAAGAAGGGAATAAGAGAAGGAAAAGTATTGAATTTTTGTAAGGTCCTTAAAGTAGAGAAGGCCCAATCCCCAGTTACATAATGATTCTTCTCTCTATTAATGTCAGAGGGATTGGCAATGTCCACAAACATCTAACCCTCAAAGGGGTTTTGGAAGTCTATGAACCTAATATTATTCACCTGTAAGAAAGCATCTGTTCTAGTTAGAAAGTTATTGATTTTTTATCCAATGTTTTAAAGGATTGTGATTTTTGTCCTTTAAATGATGTAGGGTTATATAGAGATCAAGTGTTATGGGGTTAAACTTTAAGTTTGACTCAATCTAGTTTACAATGTTTCCCTCAGGTTTAGTTATGGAGCTAAAAAAAAGAATTGAGGATGGACTTGAGACTAATCAATTTATTTGAGCCTTACAAGGATAGGAAGATATTCTAGGATTAATTAGCTAACTTTGAGAGTTTGGAAGGAGATCATGTAATATTGGGAAGATATTTGAATTTAACCCTAAAATTTAGAGAGATAGGGGGTGGGGTCTTCTAGAAGGGATCAATTTGGAGAGGGTATTTGTAAGGGATTGGATCATTTCTTGATGTTAGAACCTCTTTTTAATGCAAATATTAGAATCAAATATTAGGTAGTTAATGGAGTCTTGTCAAAATTGTTAGAATGTAGAAAGAAAACGCTTAATTTGACTAGTGACTTAGTCAAATGGAGAAAATTTGATTTTCCACATCAGCAAGATGACTTGGATTGCAGTTAGCTAGAGTGACATGGCCTTGTCTATTAGTTAAGTCAGTAAAATTGAGTTTGTAGGCTTGGAGTAGAGTTGTGCATGTAGTGATTGCTAAAATTTAGTAATTTAGTTCAGTTATTTTCAGTTGAACTCAGTTAACTTTGATCTAGTCACTATTTGAGTTATTTGAAGATCAGTTGAGTAGTTATGATTGTTGTTCTCACTAATCTCTCAATTAACCAGTCAATCAGCTAAAAATAGACACATTCATGCAAGGAATTCGAATTGCCTAGTTGAAGTGGAGGAAAAGGCATGTTTGTATTTATAATTGTATATTGTTGAGTGTACAATGCTTTTGTACTGAGTAGGTGATCAATTCCCCTTGGATTTGTGCAAGGAAATATGGAATTTCCCTATTATTTAGAAGCTAATTTCCTCTAGGATTGCGAAGGAAATAGGAGGTTGGACGAGGCTTGAATTGGTTAAGTGATGATCGAGAAAATTAGGAAGCATGAGAACAGGATTGCAATGCAAGGTGTGATTCATATTTGAAGCAAGTCATTGTAATTGTTTCTATTTCTCATCTGAATTAATGCAAAGTAACGGAGGTGTTTTTTCCTAGTTGGGTTCCCCTGTAAATCATTGTGTTCTTGTGGTTTTTATAGTTGCATGTCATTGCATGTGTTTCTAAATTGTGATTTCCATTCCACAGAATAGTAGAGGAAATTTGTAATCTCTTGTTTTCAGTTCGAATTCATCAGTGGTAGTAAATTTCTATTAAGCCAAATTCCATCCAGAAGAATGGCAAGAAGAAGGACCTAAGCAAAATAAAGAGTTTTCACTACCATGAATATGGACACTATGCAACCAAGTGTTCACATAGGAAATCTAGCAAGGATCCTGCAGCAAGAGTAGGAGGAAATGCCTTGGCATCTCAATTCGAGTTAGATTTCACCCTCTTTGCTTGCATGGAAAGCACGGTAAGAGGGAGTGATTGGTACCTAGATTCTGGTGCCTTGTTCCATATGGCAGGATGTAAAGAATTAAACAGTAGCCTAGAGGGGAAGGATCTCCATATGCACACAGAACTTGGGGATGATGGGAGGTATAATACCAAAGGAATTGGTATTGTCACCATTGAGAGGGGTCCAGGTTCCCATATTCATCTGAAAGATGTTATCTATGTACCTGAGCTGAGGAAGAATTTGATCTTTGTAGTTTTATTGGAAGATAGAGGTTATCATGTTGTATTCACTAAGGGAAAAGATTTTTTGTAGCATGTTGCTACTGGACAAGTGAAACAGATTGGAGTTAGAGTGAAAAATATCAAGAAGCTAGAGGTAGATTTCGCCATGCATGCAGCTATATGTCCATGCGTGAGGTGGGGCAATGTAGAGACTTAGTCCCAAAGTTGTAAAGATTTGGGTAGGATCCATAGGAGAGGAGTAGCAGTTGCAGTATACTCTTCTCATGGATCATTACCCTTGCTACAGGGGCCCATACTATTCAGTAGCAGGAGGATCAGTGTCAATTGGAGAAATCAGATATTAAGGAGCACATGAGCAATGTTGACAACAGATCAGGAGGCTCAGTAGCAGAGTTAGCAGAAACTTAGATTTTCCAGTAGACAGTGTAGAGACTAGTAGCAATCACATGATCAGGAGACAGTTGTAGCTCAGAGACACAGTTGATTCATTATTTTGGATGCTTCTCAGTTGTAGTTGTTGCAGTAGCAACAACAACAGTGGGAGGTAGTGTTATTGTGTTGCAGTACCATAGGATTTGGATTGGGGTTGTGTAGAACCCTTTTCTTACTAAGAGGGAGCATTAGATTGTAGCAAGAAAAGGCTTCATTTGACTAGTGCCTTAGTCAAATGGAGAAAATTTGATTTTCCACATCAACAAGATGACTTGGATTGTAGTTAGCTAGAGTGATATGGCCTTATGTATTAGTTAAGTTAGTAAAATCGAGTTTTTATACTTGGAGTAGAGTTGTGCATGTAGTGATTTCTAAAATTTAGTAATCTAGTTTAGTTATTTTCAGTTGAACTCAGTTAACTCAGCTCTAGTCACTAGTTGACTTAGTTGAAGATCAGTTGAGTAGTTATGATTGTTGTTAACTCACTAATCTCTCAGTTAACTAGTCAATCAACTAAAAATAGACACAATCATGCATGGAATTTGAATTGCCTAGTTGAACTGGAGGAGAAGGCTTGTTTGTATTTACAATTGTATATTTTTTAGTGTACAATGCTTTTGCACTGAGAAGGTAATCAATTCCCCTTAGATTTGCGCAAGGAAATAAGGAATTTCCCTATTATTTAGGAGCTAATTTCCTCTAGGATTGCGCAAGGAAATGGGACATTATCTAAGGCTTCCAAGAAACACACTCTTTGTCTTCAAAACTACGAAAATCATGCCAAAAACCAAGGAGAAATCGCATAAGGCAGCCTTTTAATACACTATCGGGAGGCAAAACCCGTGAAATTAATGAAAAAAACAGAGTAACGGAGGTGGAACCAAAAATACACAGTAGTCGTCCGATCTGGCCGATCAACAATCCAGATCGGATCGGCAATCGCAATCGGCAGTGACCTTTCGCAGAGATTGGCGGGATCCACATGAGACTTACGACAACGATCAGCGGTATCAGTGGGATCCACATAAGGCATGCGACGGCGATTGGCGGAGTTAATCTGGACCGTCGATCAAGCGCGCAGATCGACAGCCCATATTACATCGTCGAATCTCTATCGGGGCATTGTAGAAGCGCTTACAATGGCGAAAGGGTTATTGTGATGAGTGATTGTGATATATCGCATCACTGCATTGCATCGGAACTGTGGAGTGGAGCGATTACAATCAGCGGGGGTCATGTGCGATATGCAATATCAATACACCATGTGATATCCAGACCCGATAGCATTATAAAGGAAATTTGATATAATTTCAAATCTGAAACAAAGCCATTTTTAATTTATTTTCGCGATTTTCGTTGTATTTCCAAAACGTAAGGGACGGAGCCTTCCAATATGCGATAGCGACTTGTGAACAGACCCGATGGGGGAATGAATCATATTTAAGGACTTTTAAAGTCCAATTTATTGAGTTTTGGTGGACTTTCTCTGTTAAAATACATTTTCCCTGTGTTTAACAGAGCGTGGTTGTTTCAGGAGTTTTAGAGGCCCGCGTCACTAAGGCGTTATAGAATGGGTGGCCACCTCCTCTCTAGTCGTTAAACAATGATTGTATCACACTGAGAGAGGGATTCAAAGTAGACAGAGGCCGGGTAGACAAAGGGACAGGAACATGAAACGAACAGGTCGCACATTTTTAGCTATAAAGCCACAGACAGAGAGCACAACAAAGGAGACAGTGTTGCAAGAAAATGCGAGATAGAGTTAGGACAGAGATTGAGAGATGTGAGGGATTCGGTGTACTCAGAGGAAGCTTGAGGGATTCAAGTGAAGCTCTTGTAAATGCATATGTTGTGTGTGAGGCTCAAACTGAGCTCATTATTGTAAAAACTCTGTTTGAAGACTTACTAGAGAGAACACCATTGAATGCTGGACCAGGAGATGTAGCCCAGGAGTATTGGGTGAACTCCTTATTAAATCTAAAGTGTTTTTTTATGTGTTTGTCTATTATAGTCTTTAACTGCTTCAAAGTCTATGTATTTTGCAATATGATCAATCCATTGCACAAAATAACATAGGCACATCCATGCACATAAGTCTGTAATACCTTATTATTGTCTTAGATCTCATTAACAGATCAAGTGGTATCAGAGCTTTAGGTTGCTAAGGTTAAACAAGATTGTGTTGGATTGTTTGTGAGTGCTAACTAGGTCAAATCTTAAATTAGGAGAAGGATAACTGGTTGAAACTAACCCAGAAATTGGTAGATTCTATCCTAGGAAGGAAATGGCAGAAGAAATTACCTTGGAATCAGACCCTCAGTTCCTGGACAGTTTCATGACCATGAGAGCCATGGTAGAAGAAATGTATAGAGAATTTAAGAAAGGTCGAAATGAAGATTCTTCCACTTCCAAACAAGACAAAGGAACAGAAGAATCTCTTATAGATGACCATTCTGAAGGAAAAGGGAAAGGAAAAGAGGTTCCTCTATCCACACCTCCTGATAGCCCTAAAAATAAAAAGAAGCAAACATATTTGATTAAATTAGATGTTAAATTTGATTTGCCAATATATGATGGAGAGTTAAATGCAGAGAAGTTAGATAACTGGATGAGGCAGATTGATGTGTATTGCAGGGTGCAAAATATTGACTCAAACAGGAGTAAAATTCAGTTGGCCAGGCTACGCCTTGGAGGAACTACCTTGGTGAGGTGGGAAGGCAAGACACAAGCTGACTTGAAGAAGCATGGTAAAATTCTTTCTGTCCTGAGGGAATTTGTTTCTGCAATTAAAAAACAATTCTATCCACTAGCTTATATGCAGCAAGCTATGATGAGTCGGCAAACTCTTCACCAATTAAAATGGAAAAGTGTACAAAGCTACACCCAAGAGTTTAGAAAAAGAGCTTTGATTCTAGGCATTTCTTTAGAATCACCTGAAACTTTGTTGAAGTTTATAGGTGGTCTACATAGTTATTTGAGACATACCATCCTCATGTTTAACCCTACTAGCATAGAAGAGGTATCTGTTCAATGTTGGAACTAATGCTGAGAGGGGGGGGTGAATCAGTATTATCAAGGTAATTATTCCTTTTTCAGAACAACTGATATACGCTACTTCAGTTTAATTAACTTGCGTATATACGCTATTATGCAGAAGGAAACCCGCGTATACAAAGTAAGCTTTTACTTTACTTAATCTTTCTGATGATGATTGTTAATCTATGATGCAGAATCAAATAACAGTAACCAGAGACAGTAAAACAGAGCAGAGAAACAGTCACACACAAGAACACAAGATATAAGGTGGAAACCCAATGTGGGTGAAAACCACCTGCTGCAATTCGTCTCTATCTTTCTTTAAATTAGAAACTTCTGTTTACAATGTACTGGTGCAGTCCTTTACCAGTACGCAGGCTGCAACCTGCAGAGAGCTACAACTCTCTCTCTCGTTTTCCAGCTTCTCCTGGAAGGGAGCTACAACCCCCTTAGCTCTTGCACTAGCCAAGATACTAGTACGTAGGTGCTGGCCTACAGAAGGCTACAACCTTCTCTTTCTTCCAGGGACCACGTTTCATCAATTTTTAGACTGGATCCATCAAACAATCATCAAGAATCAACCAATCTCCTTTTCACAAATTAGATCTGAATCAAGTAGATATTCTTCTTACAGTTGTACCCAAAACACAGTACCAGAAACCATACACCAGAAAACAGAACCCAGAACACAGCAGCAATAGTCAGAAGCAGATAGATCACAACTTAGTTTATATACGCTATTTCAACAGCCTGAAACTAGCGTGCATACGCTTCTGCGTATGGAACAACCTGCGTATACGCCCCTTTACTTTACTAAAACTGCGTGTATACGCGTCTTCACCTTACTGAACCTGCGTACAGATCTATAAAGGACAACACACTCTTCTAGATATTCAATCACTAATTAACCCAGATTATCAGACTTATAGATCAAACAAGTGCCACATCTAGCAGATCAAAATCATACAAAGATACTGTCATTCAGGCTTAAAGATTATGACCCATGAATAGAACTTATCCTTCCTTTTGCGCTAAGGTTCCTCCTTCCTTCAGATCCAGATCTGCATCACCACCCAATATACCAGCTCTAGCACTTTATCAGATCTTCAATAATAATCCAGATGGTCATTTGTCACAAGATCTCCTTCCTCTTTTATAGCCGTAGGCCTTCCCCAATACCATGGTCCAAAACCATAACATTTCAATACCATGAACCCAAAAACTAGGGATCAACACATCTGACGAGACGCCATGGTCCAAAACATAGGTTCAAGTTCCAAGATCTAACTGCCATGGACCAAAAGAATGATCCCCAACATATACGCATTTTTGTAATGTATAACCCGCGTGTATACGCGCCTTCGTCTAGATGAACCTGCGTATATGTCTTTTTCTACTTTCTGAGTGCCTGAACTGAGATCTGTTACCAAAGAAGGTTGCCATCAAGGACAACACTTGTGCCATAGCTCCAAAACTGTGCCATAATGCCAACAATCTCCCCCTTTGGACTTGATGGCAACACCTAAGATCATTCTCCCCCTTTGTCATCAAGGGCAAAGGGTTGAGCTCCCCCTGAGTACATGCTGAAATCTCTGTCCTGTTGTGCTGACCATGCTCCCCCTGACTGTAGGCAAGATCTGCAAAAATATGTTCTTTAAGAAGAACCAAGACTTATGCAACAATACAAGACCTTCCTATCACCAAAAGACTTAATACATACATCCATCACCCAACCAAGTGGGGATCATCCATCCAACCAAGTGGAATACATCAGAAATTTACATATGATGACCAAATACATTACATCTTCATCCCAGGCATAGTGGGGAAACCAATATAGGCCGTTACATGACCTTGACACCATATAAGAAAGAGATACATGACATAGAGACGAAAAAGTCATCAACAACTGATAGCAGCAGCAACTGTCAATCATCATTCAGATCAGCAACCAAGATTTCCTTATGTTCGCCCTCAGCCTTTGTTCCACTTGAAATCAACAATAGCTATGAACTGGAACCAAAAGTTTCTAAAATAATGCCAACAATGCATTATTAGAAGATTATCTGCTCCCCCTGAACCTGTGCCGGATGGTCTCTGTCAGACCCACATCAGAATATCTTCAACCAAAGCCCGCTCCTTCTGATATCCATCAAATCTCCATATACGCGACTTTCTCTTACAAACCAGCATATGTACGCGGATACTCATTATCCAACACGCGTACACCCATTTTTCTCTTAAACTGACATGATTTAACATCAAGATGATACATCAACAACTCCCAGCTTCTATCTGATATATTCAAAAGTTTCCCTGGGTAGTGGTTTGGTGAAAATATCAGCAACTTGTTCCTTAGAAGGAACATACTCCAATTTGACCTTTTGTTCCAATACTTGTTCCCGAAGAAAGTGATACTTGATTGGTATGTGCTTGGTCTTTGAATGCATGACAAGATTTTTTGAAATGTTGATTGCACTTGTATTATCACATAAGATGGGGATAGGTGGTGTACAAGTGATTTGAAAATCTTGCAAGGTCTGCATCATCCAAAGGAGTTCAGTGCAGCAAGATGCAGCTGCCACATATTCCGCTTCAGCTGTAGACAAGGAAATCGAACTCTGTTTCTTGCTGAACCAGGATACTAATCTGGAACCCATAAAGAATTCTCCACCACTTGTGCTTTTCCTGTCATCCACGCTTTCGGCCTAATCTGCATCTGTATAAGCATGAAGTGTGAGATATGTATCTCTAGGATACCATAAGCCATAGTTTTGAGTCCCTTGAAGATATTTGAAAATTCTCTTCACTGCTTGAAGGTGAGCTTCATTTGGATTTGCCTGAAATCTCCCAACTATTCCCACTGCATGCATGATGTCTGGTCGGGTACCTGTCAAATAAAGTAGACTTCCAATCATGGATCTATAGGTTGGCTGATGTACGGCTGTTGATTCATCATTTGCACTAAGACTGCATCCTGTAACCATGGGAGTACATACTGGTTTCGCATTTTCCATGCCATACTTCTTCAGAATCTGCTTGGCGTACTTGGTTTGAGATAAGAAGATACCGCCTTCATTCTGTTGGATTTGCAATCCAAGAAAGTATGTCAGTTCTCCAAGCAAAGACATTTCGAATTCTTTTTGCATCACCAAGGCAAAGCTTTGACTCATAGCTTCTTCATTGCTCCCAAAGATAATGTCATCTACATACACAACAAGTATTAGCACTTTGTTATTTTCTATTTTGAAATAAGGATTGCTATTTGCTGACCCTTTTGAAAAGCCTTGTTGATGAAGATATTTGTCCAACCGGTAGTACCAAGCCCTTCGAGCCTGTTTAAGACCATAGAGGGCCTTTTTCAGTCTGCATACAAGATTTGGATCATTCCCAAGGATGAAACCATCTGGTTGCTCAATGTACACTTCTTCTTCTAAGTCCCCATTCAGAAAGACTGATTTCACGTCCATTTGAAAGACTTTGAACTTTTGAAGGCTTGAGAGAGAAAGGAACATTCGGATGGCCTCAAGTCTAGCAACTGGAGCAAAAGTTTCTTCAAAATCTATCCCTTCTTGTTGAGCATACCCTTTACAAACAAGTCTAGCTTTGTTTCTAATAACTTCCCCATTCTCATTCAACTTGTTCTTGAAGATCCATTTTGTCCCTATGACATTCTTATCTTTTGGTCTAGGAACCAACTCTCAAGTGTTGTCCTTTTCAATCTGCTCAAGTTCTTCATCCATTTCCTTGACCCAGCTTTCATCTTTGCATGCCTCTTTTACATTTTGTGGCTCACTGGAGGAGAGCAATGCCAAGTAGCTTGAGGCTTCTGCAATTGTTCTTCTAGTTTGAATACCTACTTCCTTCTGTCCCAAAATCTGAGATTCAGGATGATTCTTCTGAACATACATAGATGCAGTCTTCTCTTCTATCCTTATCTGTTCCTCTGATGCATCTTGAGGTTCTTCTTCATCATCTGTCTGATTTGGAGAGTAGTCTTCATCTTCTTCGATATCTTCATGATTTACTTGCCTGGGGATGTATCCTTTTTCATCAACCACTACGTCAATGCTGTCAACAATTCTTCCAAGTCTTTTATTATAGC
>APFE030017629.1:3764-26039 GCA_000404065.3 Pinus taeda
TGCCGTTCCAACAATGATAGTGCTCGAATAGATCTTTCTAATGAGCTATTGTACGCGTCAAACGGAGATCATTTGCTAAAGTTACGACCCCGGGAAGTTGATGTACCAACTTACCCCCAAACGGGGCCCACAGTTTGGCGTTTCATCTCCTAGGGTTAGGTTTTGGAATGTGAAGGGTTTGTTCATTGTTTCTCAACAATAAATAGGCCTTCGAGCCTCATTGTAACATAGTTCAGAGGCATGTAGCCATCACATCTCTTCTCAGAGATAAGCTACCATCGCCCTAGCTAGTTTATTTCCATTTCTGATTGTAAGCATGTTTCAGTATTTTCCATTAATGAAATGAAGTATTATTTCCGCTGCATCTTTGTGTATATGGTTATCTCTGTAATTTGTTGCATTCCTGTCTAAATCCAGATCACCAAAGGAGGAGTCTCATTACGTTGTGGAGTAACCTTAATTTGAGGAGTAGAGAGTGGAGACAACCACTCAAACAAGACCATCCAAAGAAGGTAGGAATAGAACTAGAGAAGTTGAGAGACTTTTGCAAGATGCGAGTGAGAATGTGGGCTCTCCTTGAAATCAATGCATGAAAATAAGGTCACTAGATCAGTACACTGGTTACATGGCTCTAATGAATGAGCTAATAGATACTGAACCATCCTCTTTCAAGGAAGCAATAGAGAAACTATTGTAAAAAACAATGTTTGGGAAGTGGTACCAAGGTCAACAAACAAATCTGTTCTCAGGTCAAGATGGATCATCAAGGTGAAGCATGCCACTGATAGAATCATATAAAAGTACAAGGCCATATTTGTGGCCAAGTGGTACTCTCAGGTTGAGGGTATTGACTATGAAGAGACCTTTACCCATGTAGAAAGGTAATCATCCATGAGATCAATTCTTGATTTGGTTGCACATATGGGGTGGAATATCCACTAGATGGATGTGAAAACTTCATTCCTCAATGGAGTTATTGTGGAGGAGGTGCATATTGAGCAAACAGAAGGATTAGAGACTTTTGATAGGACTCTCATGTGTGCAAACTTAAGAAATAATTGTACTATCTCAAACAAACACCTCGCTCTTGGTACACTAGGATCAATAGCTATCTCACAAGTTTGGGATTCACCAAAATTGAAGCGAATGCAAACCTCTATCATATTTTGGTAGAAGGTAAATTGTTGATTATTTTCTTATATGTTGATGACTTGATTTTGACTGGTGATGAACAACTAATTAGATATTTCAAGGAGGAACTTGCAAGAGAGTTTAAGATGAAGGACATAGGCCTCATGCACTACTTCCTCAAATTGGAAGTATGGCAAGCTGATGGGGAAATATTTGTCTCTCAGGGAAAGGATGAGAATGAGATAATTTAGAGATTCCACATGGATAGGTGCAAACCCATGGAGCCTCCTCTAGTAACCAACTGGAGGAAAGAGGATGCCACTTCAGGTGAGGAAGTGGATGTGATTGTTGACTGACAGTTGGTGGGTGTTGGGCCGATGAAAAGGTATGTTTTCTCCTCGTAATAGCTTAATTAAGAATTTGTCTTCATGTTGCTATCACTCAGGTTGTTCCCTTTGACTCCGAAGGGAATACGACCGAGGTAACCACAAACCAAGCTTTGGATTGCAGGTCCTAGCCTACCAGCAGTCAGAGAGGGCTCTCTCTTCGGGATTTAGCTTTGTTTAAGGGATGATTTAGGCTAGATATGATGCACATGGGTTTTGATTTAGATTGATGGGATGGTTGATCTATTCAAGTAGAGTTGGCATGCAAAGTGTAAGAAGTTCAAACCATTGGGCATGGAGTCAATGAATGTGAACTGAAGGGTGTGTTTTCTTTGGTAGAAGAGGGGAATATGAAGCAGGATAGCTACACATGGCACAGTGATTTATGCTAGAACAACGATGAAATGGAGGTCAGGGGATGAGAGGCAATTAATAATTCTCTCATCCGGCCAAAGAGGGAAAATGGATGAAGGTTGAATAGGGCAATGAAGAATTCCTAGACATCATTCATATGTGAAGGAAACAGCTTAAACATGTTTAATTAAAAATGCATATTCATCACTGATATAGAGGAAAACATGGAAAAGTTACAAGAATTGAGCACAGAGGGCATGAAAACGAGTTCTGATCTATTCCTTTTTCCTGCAACTTAGATTATGATATATAGATGATACAGCTACATATAAACTGATAAACAGAGGGAAGAAAGACTTATTGAATCGTGAGCAAGCATGAGAATTCCATAATATGCTCTTCAGCCATTAAAAGCACAACCAGCCAGTTCAAATGCAAACATTCCAGCAATCTTTGATTACAGAAGTTCTCAATATTTACAGCACAAATCTCAAGTGAGAGATCAACCAAACAACCCACCAACCCTTATTGCATTGTTCAGGGTTGTATTTATAGGCAAAATATCTACAAAATAGATCTGATATAAGATTTGAGGAAATAACTGCAATTTAACCTAACTTCTCTTGCAAGTAATGTAAAAATATCTATCTAATGTAGCGCTGGGGGCAACTGCTAAAAATTGAGGCTATGTGGCATCCTTTGGTAGCTCTGCTGTCCAATCTGCAGTCACTGCACCCTCCATTTCTTATCTGCACCTCTTAGTCGGTTCTACTACTCTTTAGGTGGCTGTGATTCTTATTAAATCTGATATGACTTGGCTTTAATGGACTTTAACTCTGTTTTGGCATTCATTGACTTTGTTTGGATGGTCTTAATGTTCACCCGCTTTGATATTGTCGATCTGATACTCTTTAAATTGAATCTGGGCTTCATCTTTCCTCTGATATCCTCGAAACTGTCAAATCGCCCCTTTTCTTCCCTTTCAAGGCAAAAATAGCTGTTGCAAATTGAGACTGCCTCAGATTTTGATTCCGGGCTTCCTAAGCATCGATTTCACACTTTGCGCTCTTTTTCGGTGGGTGATGTCAGCATGACGTTAGCGGTACGACGGATGACGTTAGCAATGGGACCTAGTACGGCAGATGACATCAGCAGGGTGACATGGCAGGGTGATGTGGTAGGGTGACGTGGCAGGATGACGTGGCAGGGTGACGTGCCAGGGTGACGCGGTGCTTACGTCATGCAGAGGGAAGCAGTAGGGTGACGTGGGGCTTACGTCACGCAGGGGGGAAGCAGTATCTTGTTTTAGGTGCACTGCTTTTGTGCATAGGTAGTTTGGGAGGAGGGGGCTCTGCCACAGTCGAGGGGGTGATGGGTGGTAGGAGTACGACGGGAAAACCACCCATTGACAGGTTTGGAAGGGAAAAGACCCGCCCACCGTAGATCTTAGGGCGCGGGAAATCGGACAGTCGGCAGGTCAGGTAAGGCGGCGAAAGGATAGGGACGAGGCCCGCGGCGCCTTTATCGATTATTTAATTCGGCGGGGGGGGGGGGGGGGGCGGAACTTTAGGAAAGTGGGTTTTTAAGAGGGGAAAAGGGAAAAAATGAGATCGGAGGGAGGTTTTTATGCCATGGAAGGAGTCCAAAGGCATTGAAAGACGGTTTTTTGAGATAAAAGGAGGGTTCTTACTAAGTTTCAGGCAAACTTAGTAATTCCCAAGGGATACTTTATGGTTAATTTTCAACCACGGGGAGGGGATAAGTATATAGGGGAGTTGTTTAGCATAGTTTTAGTAGGGGAAGGGGAGATAGATAGGGAGTTACATAATAAAGTTAGCAATTAATATGACTTGGTGAAATGGAAATGTAAGGGAAATGGATGGATTGTGTAAAGATTAATTTTACACAAGAAATGTGGCTTCTTTTCATTGAGGAAAGTCAAAACTTGACTTCATATTTCACGCAAATGAGCTGAAAGCAGGACTTGTTGGGCAGATCCCAAGGTCCTCAAGGGGATGTTAGTAAATGATTTCTGGGGGAATGAAGGGGAAGTTAGTGATGCTTCCACTATTGTACCATCAAGTTACTACCTGGTGCCAATGCCATAAATGAGATGAGTCCTTCTTGACAAGACCACAAGTGATTACCAGTCTGCTTCTGCAACCTCAAACTACCTACCCAGCCTAATACACCTAACATTTTTTCTTCTTTTGGTTTGGGTGCACTTGAACTAGAAAACCCAGCTTTACAACTTTTTCTTTTTTACTGTCCTCCTATCTATATCTATACTTATTTCATCCAGGGGCTCAGATTAAGCTGTTGAGCACCCTTGCTTCTCTACCTATCTAAGAATCTGCCAAGTTAAGCTGTTTGGACAGATAATGATTCTCTATATTCTACAACAGGAAATTGAAATCTAGGGAGACCAAGATTAAGCTGTTTGGACCTCCCTATAACTGAAAAATTCTTCAAAAATGGAATAACTTCATCAAAATTGGAAAACAACAGAGGCACTTAGGCTAGCACACTTTCATGGACACTTCTTTGGCCTCAGTAGCAAATATGGAACATTGCAGCTTGCAAAGCATGACATATTTGGCATGTAAAATTGTCAATCATGAAAGATGAACACCTGCTATGAGCACGAGACTAACACATGTTTTTATCTTCATTTTAGGAATAAATCTAGAAGAACCAATAGCAAAAGCTTGGTAAAATCGATTATTAACAAACTGGATAAATCTGGCACAAAAAACTAACTTTCACTATCTTTTTATGTAGGGACACGGATTGAACAACTGTTGTTCAAACGATAGAGCAACAACAATTAGGAAAGGGAAAGGACAACGTCTTGAGTAGGAGGGATAGCGGAAGACCAAGAGGACCAATGTTATTCTACGATGGAATCAAATCGAGGGTTGGGAAATTCTTAGGATCCCCTAATCCTGAGGATCCGCTTCTATCCATTTATTTTTCCAAAAGTTATATAAAGCCATGAGGCAAATTGAATAGTTAGTTACAAAATTTTGAGATTGTAAGTATTCTTTTTGAACACAGATATTTTCATTACTTTGATGTTGTAACTCTGTTATTAATTTTAATGAAGAAGACTTTGTTTCATCCATAATCATATTCTGAATATCTCTTAGCGAGGACTTATGGACACTTGGGCCCATTCTATAGGAGATTTGTTGCTTGAATTGTGTTATAATCATTTACGTTTAATTGTATAATTGTTCATTACTTTTAGTTTGTAAAGTTAGCACGATTCCAATTGATGTGAGGATTGATGATTCTGGTTTGTGTTTCTGTTCAAATGAGACTCTAGATTTTGTTGACTTAGACATTTGATTGTTGTTCATTATCACAGATCTCAAGGTTATATTCAATTGCTTTCCATGAGATGTTTACCTAGTTACTTGTTTATTCAATTGTTGTAGTTTTCCTTCATATCAAATGAATTAGTGTCAATACCAATTAGATTGCTAAGAGTGATTATTTCTACATGCATTCCGATTCACTTTCTTGTAGAATTGATAAGGTATATTTGAGAATTTTCTAAAGGTTTCTTTCAAATTTTTTTTGATTGAACTTAGAGAAATAGATATTAGTGATTGCGACGATTCCAACCATTTCATTATGGATTGACCTCTGAACTCACTACATATAAAATGTTGACACTCTTGAAATAAACAGATTTTCCCTGGGTTGATGATTAATGTAGGTATTAAGATTTCTTTTAATAAGACATCTTAGTGCACCAACATTTTGGCATCGTTTCCAGGGAGAGTGTTTTAAAGTGATTTCTTTTCATTTTGTTGTAAAAGAATTGGGTTTTAAAAATGGGAGGTAAGAACCTGTGTAACCAGCGAGTAAAGTGATTGTTCTTCAGCCCACTTTTCAACAATTGCATAGAGATTAAATAGGAATAGGTGTTTTATGAATGACTAGGAATAAAAAGATAGAAAAAGATCAGAAACCCCCACCTAAATCCACAAAAGCCAAGGGATCGGTGAACCTTGGGAGATCAAATTTTATAGATGAAATTGTAAGAAAAGCAGAGTCTCAGGCATCAGTAGGATTCTAGACTATATCTAGAAAAATCCCTACTCTAATCACTCAGGCAGTACGCTCACAATCTGTAGCTCACGCTGAGATTCATAGCAAAATTGGAGGATCTGAACGGAGCTTTCAGGTTACAAAAAATTTACATTTTGATCCTCTACAAGAGGGAAAATTGTGGAACTTAAGAAAAGGAGAGGGAGAAACCAGTGGAACTACTAAGGCAGGACCATAGTTGTTTGAATGAGGATCTCTTGTGATCCTAGATCTAGGCTATGTTTTAAAACCAACTCGGATTGGTAATCCTCTGTTTACCCGAATAGCATCCTCCGAAATACCCGAAGGATATTGGCACATTTTCGACCAAATGGAAAACCAAGTACCTCAAGGTCAGATATTGACATTGGAATACTCCATAGTCAATGAAGTGGCCAATGTCACAATGAAAGCTATTCCCTTTCAAATCATCCCAACCTTTCATGGGATGATCATAGAGGATCCAGATGCCTTCTTATTCGAGTTTGATGTCCTTTGTAAAGGGTATGACTATACCACCAACCCTAAAAAATTAAAGTTGTTCCCTTCTACTCTAAAAGGAGCATCTTTGAGGTGGTTCATGGGTTTAGGTAGACATACTATTAACTCTTGGGTTGACATGAAGACTTCTTTCCTCATAAGGTACCAAGACTTTTGCAGGACTAGGGAATTAAAAGATGAAATATTTAATATGGCTGCAAAGGATAATGAAACTCTAGGAGAATATGTCGAATGGTTTCACTATAATTTGCAGAGATCCCCTCACACCACATTACCAAAATAAGTCTTGAGATCCATCTTAATTAAGGGAATGAAAGAAGAATGGATAGAAACACTCAATTTGATGGGGAAAGGAGATATTTCTTAAGAAGATTATGATGAAATCGTTTGCTTGTGTATTAGGAGTTCACGAGGTAGCACACACACCATGTTAGAAGCCAAGATCCTATGACCAGAGGAAGCATACCGCACAGTGGAGGCATAGCAAGAACGGAAATTGGTAACCTTCTGGAAGACTTCAAGAAGGACATCTTGGGCACCCTTACAACATAGTTGGACATCCTGCGAGCTAAATAGAAACAAGCCTTAGCAGAACAGAACTTGGTCTTTTTTTTGCCATGCTTCCGAAAGAAGTATAGCCAGTGGGAGTGTCCATCAAACATGGTCTAGACATGTGCTATCTGCACCAAGGACCACACAACTGGGCAATGTCCATCACTTCCAGGCCTGAAAGTAGTTTTCAAAGAAGTAGAAGAAGAGATAGAACCAATATACTTGATGAACCAGCATCGACTGTGGTAGGCCAAATCCATAGTTATGTCACAAGACACAGCCTAATTCTTTCCTTCTTCATCATTTAATCAGTAGTAGAATGCTGGAGCAGCATGGCTAGGCCAATCAACTCACTCGAATTGGAAATACCAACCATTTTCTATGAAACCTTGGATGACTTAGTCCTTTCCGACTAATGGCTGGCCAAATTCTCCTTTTACTCCTGTTTGGAAAGGTTATCCATATCCATCCTAATGACCTTCCTCTACTTCACAAAATGCGAACTGATCTCTGAATTGGCAGTGACCTTTAAGAATAGCCAATATTCCTATGGGGACGGGTCCTCAACCTCAACCTACATTATCATCCTCGTATCCATTGCAACAAAATCCTTAGCCCCTTCTACATCCCCAATTGCCATCCCAACCGAATCCAAATACCAATAACAGACCGGTTTAGCTGGTGCAAATTGCCGAAAGCTTAGGCTATGAGATTGAACAAAAATAATGTAACAAATTCAGACTAAGATCAAGATGCATTATAACTCCTAAGGAAGACAGATACCAACCATCAATTAAGTTAAAAACCCCACCTGTCCATACACCATCGACTGTGACTCGCACAGAAATAAAACAAGGAGAAGATACAGTTGAGCATAAAGACCCTGAAAAACTCATAGTTACTTCTCCCCCATTCCCTAAAGGATTAAAAATACATAAACCAGTGGTTTATCTAGACTTTGATGTTGTAGGGGAACTGAAAAATATTTGCATTAAAATTCCTCTCCTCCAGGCCATCCAAGACATTCCTATTTATGCTAAAATAATTAAAGAGATATGCCCAAAAATGCTTGTGAGGAAAGAAAAAGATCCCCCCACCATTCACGTTGTAGGTACCTTATCTAATTTTCTTTTGGGAGGGGAAACTCCGATAAAGTATGAAGATCTTGGGAATCCCATAGTTATAGTTCAAATATATGGCTGCTCCTTTCCAAACATGCTAGTTGACTTGGGTGCAGCCATTAACATCTTAACAACATAAACCTGTAAGACACTTGGTATTACAACTCTGGAACCAACCACCACCCTGCTAGAACTTGCTGATTGTTCGGTGGTGAGACTAGAAGGAATTTTGTAGGATATTAAGATTTCTCTTGATTCATGGGAGTATCTAGTAGATTTTCTTGTTATAAACCCAAAGAGTCGATTAGATGGGCACCCTCTGATTTTCGGTCGACCTTGGCTGAAAAAAGTTGATGCTTATATAGGTTGCCGAGAAGGTAGCATGACCATTGCTAAGGAGGATGCTATAAAAAATATTGTTTTATATCCTCCTGCCAAACCAAGTCTGCCCATTGTAAAAATACATAAACAACCACTCGCATACCTAGAAGAAAGCATTTGTTCACTGCTTAAAGTAGCAGAGGAACATGAATTCAAGAATGAGACTGAAGATGATGTAATCAATAACTTTATTAATCAGCCAGCTAATACGAACAATGTCAAACGTCAAATGTTGAAATAATTCTTGACAATGAAGACTCAAAAGACCCTCTGAAATATACTGATGATCAACATATCCAGACAACTGTTGTTCATAACAGCAAGCTTGTTGAAAGTGAACCAGGCAAGGTTTTAAACATTAATGATAGCTTGGACAGTGACCAACAAAAAATCTCATTCAAGTCCTGCAAAAATATAAAGGGGATTTTTCCTGGGACTCTTCAGACATGAAGGGCATAGACCCACAGTTATTTATGCATCATATCTACACCGAAAAGGATTCTCTTCCTATCTGGAAACCTCAGCAGAGATTGAATCCATAGCTCAAAGGTATTGTAAAAGAAGAGCTACAGAAGCTACTGGATGTGAATTTCGTTTATCCTATTTTGGATAGTAAGTGGGTTTCTCCACTGGTAGTTGTTCCCATGAAAAATGGGAAGTGGTGCATCTATGTGGATTACTGGGAATTGAACAAGGTGATACAAAAATATCACTTCTCTCTTCCATTTATTGATCATGTCCTTGATACTCTGGTAGGGAAACAACTATTTTCTTTTCTAGATGGCTTTAGCAACTACAATCAGATTCAAATTTCCCCTAAAGACCAAGACAAAATGACCTTTACCTACCCCTGGGGTACATTTTCTTACAGAGTATTATCGTTTGGTCTATGCAATGCCCCAACTATATTTCAAAGAGCCATACTCAACATTTTTGTTGATTTGATAAATGAAGGACTTGAAGTTTACATGGATGATTTTACCCGTATGGGGACAAATTTGATCAAGTGCTACAAACATTAGAGAAGGTTTTGGAATGATGCATCTTGACCAGTCTATGTTTAAGCAATGTTAAGTGTCACATGATGATGACAGAAGGCATAATCCTAGGAAACTACATCTCTACAACTGGGATATAGGTGGATCTAGCAAAGATATAGGTAATTCTCATACTACCTACACCATGCACTTAGATGGAGGTATGTAGCTTCCTTGGATATTCAGGTTATTATTATAGGTTTATAAAAAAAAATCACAAATTTCTGTGCCTTTATATGCTTTAACAGGAAATGTTGACTTTAAATGGTCTGATAAATGTGACATAGCTTTTATAGATTTGAAGAAATTAGTTTCGATAGTATTGTGTTGACCCAACTGGAAACTACCTTTCCAAATTTCTACAGATGCATCAGATGTAGCAATAGGTGTTGTCCTTGGCCAAGAGGAGGACAAAACACCTTATGCTATATATTATATCAGCAAAAATCTTATTGCTGTTGAACTTAATTATACAGTAACAGAAAAGGAATTCTTAGCTGTCATTTATGCCATAAACAAATTTAAACATTATATAATTGGCTATCAAGTTTTTCTGTATATTGGTCATTCCACCATAAGATATTTAGCTAATAGACCTATTACAAATGGTCGAGTGACTCACTAGTTGTTACTTTTGCAGGAGTTTGATATCACCATCAAATATCGTCCGAGGAAAGAAAACCCCATTGTTGATTTTCTATCTCGAGTTCCAAAGATAAATGATCCATTGGTAGTAGATGACCAGTTTACAAACAAACATATGTTTTCTGTAGCAGTCAAAATGCCATGGTATGTAGATGTAGCAAACTATCTAGTAGTAAGATAGTTTCCTAGCACTTGAAAACAAGGGAAAGGAAACAAATTGTCGAGTGCAGTGCCCGATTTTCTTGGATTGGCAGATACATTTTTCATATAGGGTCTAATATGTATATATGCAGATGCATTCGTGAGGATGAAATTTGCGACATCCTGAAGGCTTGCCATGACGAGCCCTGTGGGGGACACTGCGCAGATTGTAGAAGGAGACATAAGGTACTACAGATGGGATAGTATTGGCCCACTACTTTTAAAGATGCTAAGAAATATGTCCAAACTTGTGATAACTGCCAAAGGATGGGTCAACTTGGCCAATTTGATGAAATGCCGCTACAACCCCAATTGGTAACAGAACCTTTTGAACGATGGGCATTAGATTTTGTTGGCCCATTTCATCCGCCATCAAACCAAAATTGCTACATACTGGTTGCCACAGAATATGTAACAAAGTGGGTAGAAATAGTAGATTTGCCAAGGGTTACAGAAGAAGTTGTAATTAATTTCCTTTTTGGGTTATTTGTGTGATATGGTTTACCTTGGGAAGTGATAACCGATGGAGGAGGGCAATATGTAGGACACAAAATTACAGCCACTCTAAGGAACCACCACATCACACATAGAGTCACTTCCCCATATCACCTGCAAGCGAATGGGTAGTTTGAAAGCACCAATAAGGTCATAGAAGAGATTTTGACCAAGACCATTTCGACACATCGACAAGACGGGGCTGCTAGGCTTCCAGAGGGTTTTTAGGCCTATCACACAACTTGGCAAAATACTACTGGATATTCTCTATATCAACTTGTATTTGGAAAAGAAATATCTTTCCTGTTGAATTTGAAATAAAGACTCTCATAACATCCTAGGAAGTGGGATTGGATCTGATAGAGGCCCAAACCAAACGACTTCAACAAATAAATGAATTAGACGAGGCTCAACTACTTGCTCTACAATGCATCGCAATTATTCAGTAGCAAAGGGAAAAGTGGCATGATAGTCTTTTTAAAAATAAGACATTTCAGAGAGGAGACTGGGCACTTCTCTATGATTCCATATTCCAAGACTTTATGGGAAAGTTACAGACAAGGTGGCTTGGCCCTTATGAAATTCAAGAGGTACATAACAATGACATCCTTACGCTGGATATCATTGATGAGTCCAGCCATTCTTTCAAGGTGAATGGATATTGGGCGTGTCTTTATCACAAACCACTCACCAAAGAGTCTTTTTGTCAACAGGTATGTGATGATCCCACTATGCAAATTTTAGCTGCAAGAAGTGATGACCCGAAAAATTTGTTTTCATAAAAATGTATCTTTCTTCAACTGTAAATAATGTATATATTCTCTTATGGTTGGTTGCAACTTAGTTAGGCATCACCATGTAGATATGAGGAGTTCTCTTGTTTTTCTTGGTGTGTTTAATAATTGTTGTTCAATAGATTGAGTGATTACCATTCAATCCATTGAACATCACTGATTTCTTTCTATGTGTTTTGTTGTTTAATCAATTGAATGATTGTTGTTCAATCAATTAAACAACACTGAGTTTTTTTTTGTGTTTTTTTATTCAATCGATTGAATGATTGTTTTTCAATCAATTAAACAACATCGATTTCCCTTTTCTATGTGTTTTAATGTTCAATCGATTGAACGATTGTTGTTTAATCAATTGAACATCACCAAATTTTTCTATATATTTTGCAGTTCAATCGACTAAATGATTGCTGTCCAATCAATTGAAAAACACCGATTTCTTTTTGCATGTTTTGGTATTTAATCAATTGAAGGATTTCTGTTCAATCAATTGAACAACAACAATTTCTCTTTCATGTTTTTCTGTTCAATCGATCGAATGATTGTTGTTCAATCAATTGCACGACACCTACTTTTTCTGTATATTTTGTTGTTCAACCAACTGAATGATTGTTTTTCAATCAAGTGAACAATGTCGATTTCTTTTTGCATGTTTTGTTGTTCAATCGATTGAACGATTGCTTTTCAATCAATTGAACAACACCAATTTCTATTTCATGGTTTGTTGTCTAATCGAATGAACCATTGTTGTTCAATTGATTGAATGATTGTTGTTCAACCAATTGAACAACACCAATTTATTTTTTGTGTTTTGTTGTTCAATTGATTGAACTATTGTTGTTCAAATCGATTGAATGATTACTATTCAATTTTTTTGTTCAATCGATTGAACGATTGTTGTTCAATCGATTGAACGATTTTTCTTCAATCGACTGAATAACCCTTATTTCTCTTTTTGTGTTTGTTGTTCAAATGATTGAATGATTGTTGTTCAATCAATTGAACAACCTTGATTTCTTTTTCTGTGTGATTGTTGTTCAAAAGATTGAACGATTGTTGTTCAAAAGATTGAACGATTATTTTTCAATCAATTGAACATCACTAATTCCTTTTTTGTGTTTAATGCTCAATCAACCGAACATCTGTTGTTCAATCGATTGAACAACTGTTGTTCGCTAGAATGAATATCTTTGATTTCTTTTTGTTGTTCCATTGCCAGTTATTATTTTTCACCATTTTCTTCTTCTTCCATGCTTTGAATGAAAACCATCTAATTGGATTTGTAATTTGTACCTGAGATAAGGAAAAATGGTAATATTAATACCATTATGACTTATGAAACCTTTTGATGGTCATCTTTATTCCAAAGCTGACATGGTGCATCTATACAATGAGTGGTCAAATATCTTTTCTTTAGACACATCATAAAATAATTTATTATCTTATACCATGCTGGTTTATCTTTTACACTTTCAAATGGACAAATCCCTTTGATATGATGATATAGGGATAAAAACATAACTTTTATTGGAATTTTTTTTACTTCTTACGCCATCCCTGACTCTTAAGGAGTAAATGAGCCTCCCTCCCTTTACAATAAAATCATGAAAATATGAAAAGATGAAAGCATAAAAATATAAAAATGCAACAGACATTGTCTTAAAGAGGATGGGGGTATTAGTATGAGCCAACCTACCATGATCATAAGGATGTAACAGGTGACATTCCATTATGGCCACTACACCAAGGTATTGACCTTCTTAATAGTTAAAACCATTAGAAGGACAGGGGGTCTCGTCACGAGCCAACTTGATCACTTTGTTATATCCTGGTGAATGACACTATGATTATTTGGTTACCATGCCAGCATAGTGGTATCTTTATAGCAAGGAGAAGGAGAATCATCTAAATAACTAAAAGGAGGACTCTAGCTGATTCTTGGGGTTAAAAAGCAACCCTGTCGAGGCCATGAATGCCTACTAGCAGTAGTGGCTTGGCTTGTGGTATTGAAGTACTATGTTACACTGCCAAATATTCTATATCCTATTACCACCTATGTATTCATTTCTAGAGGAGAATTTTCCATTTGAACAACCTTTCTAATTCAGTTAACCAAGATGCATGGTAACTTATATCTTGTATGCATTATATCATTATTGTCCAATCACTTTATCGACAATCATTAATACTTATCGTCGGTCATGCATTTGTCACCTTTCCACCTAAGATAAATACCTATTTACATAATGGTCTAAATCTATGCTTTATTCTCTTTACGGGAATTTCAAATCTTTTGAAGTGTACTGCTTTGATTGCCTTTGTCGTATTTTACGTCACTTTTATTTGATTGTTTGCCTGCATTTATGACTTATCGACGTTTTCTCCATTTTTCCATGCTTGGTAGGCATCGACGCCCTTTTCTAATTGGAGGGGGGATGGTTTGCATTATGAGCAACATGTGCGATGATTTATGGATACATTGTGTGATAGATTGTGTGATAATTATTAAACTGATTTTAGGTTAAAAGGCTGCATTATGAATGTGCGTGTGTAAGAATTATCAAACCATTTTTTGATTGGACGGGGGAAGGCAACCACTATGGGTAGCATGCAAATTAATTACAATCCTATGCCAAATATTGCTGACGAGACAAATAACATTATTTCCTTTGATATTAACTCTCAAAACAATGTCACTACTCTATCAAAAGCTTTAACTTCTATGGTGTTGTTCTAAACTGTGAAAGTGTGCAAGGAGTGCATGCAAAATTGCAAGTGAACAATACATTGAATAAAACAAGCATGGAAGGAAAAGCCATTCAAAGTGAACCCACAATGCTCAGGGTATCAGACCAGGCTCGTACGATTCTTGAGCATGCCGATTGGCTATGATACTTGACTAGATTATAGGGATTTCATGAGGAAATGACACTTGAATTTATGCAAAATTTATAGAATGACCGCACCATGGTGAAAGGAAAGAACATAACAGTCTCTGAGGTAGTCATAGCTGCAGTCTCCAGACTTCTAGTAGAAGGAATGAGATGGACAGACAAACATGTTCTTTTATAGGACGCGGTCATATTATTCTAGGACCCAGACTAGAAATTGGTGCGAAAATGGGAAGGGATTCACCCTACATCTTTAAGACAGCCATGGTAGGAATTAGCAGCCATTGTGCAGAGGTATATCACATGCGATGGATGTCGGGATGTGGTAAAACCACATCAACTTAAACTGTTAGCTATTTTGAAATAGAAAATCATAGTTAATTTTCCATTTTATTTAAATTCTATATTGCATGACATTGCTCATTGGGTTAGAAAGGCAAAGGACCCACATCTAGTCATCAGCAATCATGGGCTGATCAAATTATCAACATTCATGAATTGGCCCAACAACAACTAACCTGGGATAACCTTGTAAATCCTACTTTGAACCCACCTATATAAAACCCAGAGATTGAACAACAGGGGCCAAGAGTGATAGGTCCAAAAAGGATACAGAGAAGAAAGAATCCCTCTTTGGCCTCGAGCCCAGTAAACAAAAACACTATGCGAGGGTAAAATCATAGTGGCACACCCTAATTAAAATAGAAGGAGCATAGTCATCTCACACGCCCCCTCCAAGTCCACAGGATGACCCTTTGGAGGATTATGAGGAAGAGGTTTCCCGAGTACTATGTAGAAATTCTGAAAATTCTCTACAAATCTTGCTCTGAGACCTATGTAGAAAATATGACTGTAGATTAACCCAATAATAAAATATAACCAAAGAAAAATACTATAACCTACTTCTACTATGAATTTGCAGAAGCTTAAAGATCGAGTTGAATCAGAGCTGAACACATATAACCATAAGAAGAAGAATCACCGCACATGAAACACATAAAATACTTAGGGGAAAGCCTTAGCTAAAAACCCCACTATCTGCATTATCATACAAGGTGGAAATATCTTAGAATTACACAAAGCCTTAGCTCCCACAGCTAGCCAGCTCTTAGTACAATCCTCCTAGATGCTCATAGCCAATTAAAGCTTCTCACAAGCCTTCTTCTCTGTCCTCCAAGCTCATATTTCCTTGCACAGTTTCTCTGGGTGATCCTCCTGTTACCAAGTGGAATACTGATCACTCACACTAATCCTACACCCTGTAAGAACTATGTAATCCTCAAGGAACATTACCTTAACTACATGCACGAGTTTCCTTTATAGGAGAAAACATGCAACTGATAGTACACTATCCTTGACATTTATCTCAATTGGGTCTTTCTCATAATAGACATGCATGAGTTTCTGATGAGGGAATCTTCAATTATCTAGAGTACACTAGTTGAGTGCATGCATGCATCAACTAACTTATAAATCACAATTAGTTCCTCAAATTGTTTGGAACTAATTTAACTGGACTTAACTAAGTAAATTGAGTTAACTAATTACAGCTCAAATATAACTCAATCTTATCTCCTTAATTAACGGATAATCTCCTTAATTTAAGGGATAACTGTTGCGTGACTTCAGAAAGACTTCTAACTTGAATTTCTCCAAATAATTAATCCATAATGAATTAATTAATTGATTCCAAGTAGCTAGTGAGACTAAATTTGAATTTTAATTCAAGGACAATTAAAATTGGAATATTATGGATTCTATTTTTATCATTTCTTGTTGCTATTTTCAACACTCCTGCTCAACAAGAAAGGAATTCAACTCGATCTCGATCTTGAACCTTTGGAATGTTCTGCATGCAACACTTCTCTCTAGTGTTGTTGCTCCAACAACTTTAGAAACAAAAAAACATCCAACCTAAATTATAATGATGCATCCGTCATCAAAGTCTCTGACTGCTAATGGCTCTGTCAATTGAAAACTTTGCACTTTTGCTAACTCAACCTTTCTGCACTTTTGTCAATCCTTCTCTACACTCTTTAGTATTTGACTACTCTAGCCTCTAACACTTTGATCTCTGACTGCATCAATCCCATTGATTCCTCCCGCTACTATGTACTTTTGGTTCCCGTAGCAAGGTACGATCCATGAGATAAAATGTCTCAATGGACCCTACCCAATATCAGCCTTCATGGGACTATCATTTAACATCGCCCTACCTCACACCTGGAGGTATGGATGTATGTGATCCCTCTACTAACTCTAATTGTGGCTCCTCCACATTGTCTGAGACTTCTTCTGGGACTTCATGTTGAGAGATAATGTACTCTCCCTCTCAACCACCGCGTCTCTAACATTTACCTTTCTCCTCAAGGATTTGCATGCATCTTGAACCTTAAGAGCATATAGGTTCTTAATTCGTGAACCGATCTATTTCACCTGTCTCATGGTGATGTGTCTAAGGAAAACCTTTCCCTTACTGAAGACAACATCATAGCCTTTGTCCTTGAACATCGCAACCGATACCAAGTTCTTCTTCAGTCCAGGCACATACTTCAAATCTGTCAAGGTGATAAGAGCTCCATGCTCCCTCTGAAAAGCAACCATGCCCACTCCTGAAACACTATACCTTTTATTGTCACCCATCTCTATGTGCATCTTGAGGTATTTCTCCTCCAAGGTACTAAATAAACTTTTATCACCGATCATGTGGAATGAGGCTCCACTGTCAAGATACCAACCACAACCCATCATCGATGACACCATGCATGCGATGAAGGTGAAGTCCATTTCGAACTGAGAGGCTAATGCCTCACCTTTCGATCCTTGCAAGCATCCATTCTTGGACTTCTTCGATGGGAAATTAGTCACATAATGACCCATCTCGTGACAATTAAAGCATATTACTTTAGACTTGTCACTTCTTCCCTCCATGAGAATAATTCGATTCGGAATGGGAGGCCTTCCCCTTCCATTTCCTTGCCTTACTTTCTAAGGTGATATTTTCTTCATTATCATCCTTGGATGAAGAACCATCTCGTGTGCTCCTCCTGATCTCCTCCTGCATGAGATCCGACCATAGCTGTTCCCAATCCAACAGTTTCTCCCTTCCATTCACAGAGTCTTGGTAGCTATTCTAGCTCTTTGGAAGGCCAAGGAGAGCAAGGCTCACCATATCAGAATCAGCAGTAGTTATTACCAAACTTCCAAACTCATCTCTACTAGTGGTGAGCTTGTTCAGATATGTGGAAATAGTATCGTTGTTCCGCATCTTGATTTTTCGTAGATTATCCTTGAGCGCCAATTTCCTCTGGTCGCTACTATTATGGTAAAGGTCCTTCAATGTCTTCCACATTGAATATGGAGTATCCTTCCAATGGAGACTCGAGACAATATGGTCTTGAAATCCCTCAAGGATGATCCCTCTCGCCCTCACCACACACTTCTTCCACTAAGCCAACTCTTGTGCATTAGTTGAACCTGGCTTTGGGATTTATTGATCAATGAAGTCCTTCAAGCCGTTGTCTTCTAATACAACTTCCAGTCTATCTTTCCATGCTATGTAATTCGAGATGCCTTCCAAAACATAATCAAGTCTCAAGCCATAGAATGCCATTGACCAACTTGAAGTATGATATGAATTTGATTTGCACCTGCAACCCCAAACTTCAAACTTCGAATTCTCTTCTCAGTATACTATTCACAGCTCCGATAAACTTGGCTTTGATACCATGTAGAAATTCTGGAAATCTCGCTATGAGACCTATGTAGAAAATATGACTGTATATTAACCCGATAATGAAATATAACCAAAGAAAAATACTATAACCTACTTCTACTATCAATTTATGGAAGCTTAAAGATTGAGCTGAATCAGAGTTGAACACATATAACCATAAGAAGAAGAATCAATGCACATGAAACACAAAAAATACTCAGGGGAAAGCCTCAGCTAAAAACCCCACTATTTGTATTATCATACAATGTGAAAATATCTCATAACTACATAAAGCCTTAGCTCCCACAACTAGCCAGCTCTTAGTACAATCCTCCTGGATGCTCACAGGCAACCAAAGCTTCTCACAAGCCTTCTCTTCTACCCTCTAATATCCTATTTACTTGCGCATTTTCTCTGGGTGATCCTCCTGTTACCAAGTGGAAGACTGATCACTCACATTGATCGTACACCCTGTCAGAACTGCGCAATTCTCAAGGAACCTTACCTTGATTGCATGCATGAGTTTCCTTTATAGGAGAAAACATGCAACTGATAGGACACTATCCTTGAAATTTAGCTCAATTGGTTTTTTCTCAAAATAGACATGCATGAGTTTTTGATGAGGGAACCTTCAGTTATCTAGAGTACATTGGTTGAGTGCATGCATGCATCAACTGACTGATAACTCACAATTAGTTCCTCAAACAGTTTGGAACTAATTTAAATGGACCTTACAAAGTAAACTGAGTTAACTAATTAAATCTCAAATACAACTCAATCTTATGTCCTTAATTAAGGGATAATATCCTTAATTTAAGGGATAACTGTTGCATGAGTTCAGAAAGACTTCTAACCTGAATTTATCCAACTAATTAATCCATAATGAATTAATTAATTAATTCCAAGCAGCTGGTGAGACTAAATTCGAATCTTAATTCTTAATTTTAATTCAAGGACAAATTAAAATTGGAATATTCTGGATTCTATTTTTATCATTTCTTGTTGCTATTTTCAACATACTGGAGAACATGGGGGCACTCTATGAAGGAATAAAGCTATCTGGAAATTTTGAAGGGCAAAATTATGCCCCTAACTAGTCTGCCCCTACTATAAGTTCTAGTCTTGATGAAACCCTTCCATGTACTGATGATTTGGAATGACAGAGGGAACCAATTCCTTCTAGGGAGAAGCCCCATGAAGTAGAGGTTCATGCAGGGGAAACCCTTGGGGAGGAAAATCAAACAGAATCTACTACTCCACTGGAAACCTCAGTAAAGGAAAACCCTATAGAAGAAACCCTAGAAGGTGAAAATCAACCAGGGAGCACTATTTTTATGAATTCCTAAGGAAGACGAGGCCCATATGGGAGAAGACCCTGAAAATGATAATTTCTTAGGAGACACGCTTTCATTGGAGTCTCCTGAGAGGGAAGCTCATGAAGAAAGAGACCTGCAAGGTGAGAATCTATCAGGAGACACAGTCCCCATTAGAACCCCATCCTGATATTGGCACAATTCCACTTGAACCTGAAGTAAATACATATGTGCCACCACCAATCAAAGACCTTACGACAAAGAAAACACATAAGGATAGATTGGGGAAGATGATCAAAAAGTAAAGGAAACAAAAGAAAACAGTTAAGCAGCTGAGAGAGTGGTTGAAGGAAGTAGTTAGTGTCTAGAAAGTGAAAATAGAATTGGAGATTGTGGGGACCTGAACAGAACACTGCTCTTGGGAAGATATTGAAACCCAGACTGAAACCCCTTTGGTTTTTTCAAAAGAAACCCAAACAGAGAAATGTCTTTTAAAGAGTAGTGAAATGAAAACAGAAGATCCTTGCATTTGCCCAGCAGAAACCCAAACGGATTTCCTCACTATTGATGTTGTTGTCCAAACCAACTTTGCAGAAAATATTCAGGAAGAATTTCATATGCCCCAAGGAACAATTGAATTTGTTGTTGAAACTGATAGGGAAGAAAACACCCAAGTTGATTATTGTATGATCCGAGAAGCGACAGAGGCTGTTGTCTGAACTTACTTCATGGTAACATAGGATGATGAAGTCTAGACAGTGGAAACGCCTTATTACATTCCTCTAGTAAGGGAAGCAGTCATTATAAAATTGCAAAATGAAATGACGCAGGGCTAGGCTTGCAATACCCAGGATCATGAACATCTGTGTATATCAACGTTCATCTCAGCTTTTTTCTCAAATCAAAAACTTCAATAGTTGCAAACTCATACAATACCATTATAATGCGGAAGCCTTCAACATAAGTTTATTCCCATGACTCAACCATTCTTCTTCATCACTTTAAACCCAAACTGCATTAGAACTTTTACGAAGGACTTTTGACTATTCACCATGAATTTTAAAACTAGGTTTAAAATCCCAACACTTGTCTATAACTCAATCTTGTGATTTTATGATTATGAACCCAAATCAACTATTGTATGTGGGAAGTTTTCTACTCTACATCATTGGCAAATACTTCCAATCCAACCAAACATTTGCATGCTTCCATAAACAAAACCTGTAACTCTTGTTTATATGTGACTGAATTAAAAGAATGTGCTATTACGCAACGTGCACACATATCGATTTTATGAATCACATATCAATGAGATTTGTTTGAAATTAATATCAGAATATCAGCGTTCTAGAATTCATTACCTCCCGTATAACTAATAATTTCAAACATCACCAATCGCCCAAATGCCAAGAATCGACTTGGGGTTCATTGTTCCTGTGCGCCTTTATCTTTTTAAACAAGATGGGCATTATTTAATCAATCAAAATTACAATGCCATCCATCCTTTGCTCAACACACAATACTGGTTGATTACTGGTTTATCAATGTTTCCAATTCAAATGCCAGGCTTACAGCAAATGCTACGCTCACAATTAGTGTCCAACCATGATGAAATTCCAACAATATGCTCAAATAATTAATATACCTTCCCAATCGACCATCGCAACATGGTTCTGACCAGATTATGGAATGGGTCTTCATCACATTCGGCTCGATACAAAATCTGAAGTCGATCCTTCCAAACTCAACGTTTCCTCAACTTCTGTTCAGCGCACCTGCACACCTTCCAATCACTTAAATAACATCATTATTTAACTGTCATTCACTCAATCTGTGCATCCAGTGACTTCATAAATTAATTGGATTTTAATTCAAGCTCAGCTTTGGTAATGATCAGTCTTCACAGCGTTCCATTGACCAGCATTCCATTAGTTTTAAAACATCAATTATATAGTTTGACTTAAATTGATTTATTTCCCTTATGTTTAACACAATTACAGTTGAGTCTATTCATACAATTATGACCGAATACAATCACAAATTTTGGACATTTGTCCTTAAAACTAAATAGAACTTCTACTTCATGATGAAGCAGCTGGCCGCTCACTTTTCCTCCATTGCTGGCAATTAACTCCACATAGCATGTTAAATCATTACGCTGTTCATACCATTCAGTTTTCAACTTGATTTACATCATTAATAAGTGAAATCGATCCTGCTTGTAGCGCTTACACAATTCACAACAGAAATGAAAGTCTACTCCTGATTTAGATATGGCATTATGCATTCTTCAAAACATATCTACTTGATCCGGATTTAAACAGGAACAAAATAAAATACAGAGATAACCATATACAGAAAGATGCAGCGGAAATAATACTTCATTTCATTAATGGAAAATACCGAAATATGCTTAGAACCAGAAATGGAAATAACCCAGCTAGGGCGATGGTAGCTTATCTCTGAGAAGAGATGTGCGGCTACATGCTTATGAACTGTTCGGAACTGTGTTACAATGAGACTCGAAGGCCTATTTATTGTTGAGAAACAATGGAAAACCCTTCACATTCCAAAAACTACCCCTCGAAGATGAAACACCAAATTGTGGGCCCCGTTTTGGGTAAATTGGTACATCAATTTCCCGGGGTCGTAACTTTGGCATA
>APFE030017629.1:30297-70539 GCA_000404065.3 Pinus taeda
ATTGTGGGCCCCGTTTTGGGTAAATTGGTACATCAATTTCCTGGGGTCGTAACTTTGGCATACGATCTTCGTTTGACGCGTATGATAGCTCGTTAGAAAGATCTATCCAAGAAATACCACTTTGTGAAGGGAAACATAGGTCCATGGACCCATGTTGCCCCCAGATTTCCCAAGAAACGTCGTTTAGGGCATCAAAACGGCTCCGAAATTTCAGGACCCAAAAAAACTGCTAAAAATAGTAAACTGTGCTACAATTTAGGAAACTAAAAAGACTGAAAGAGACAGTTGTGGGGTCCAAATGGGATAGGTGGGTGGCCACGAACATCCACCTGGATCACTACTATTACTCATTATATTAGTACAAAAGATGTGAAATCGAATTTCATAAATGTTGCAATTGCTGCCACTGTTTCATTTCAAGTCTGCGCTCTTACATACCCATTAAAATCGGCTTCCAACTAAAATTTTCTCTGAGAACGGCACCCTATTAATTTGCAAACAGAGATTTAAATGTCATTTTACCCTTAATGGTTTGCATAACAGTTTTCACACAAATAAATGTGATTTCAAGTCCATCAATCATTTCTTCATTAATTCAACAATTCCATGAATTTCAGGAAACAAATAAACAATTTCTCACTCAACCAATGTATATAAACTGAAACAAAAAAAATGACTTACAAACTTCTGCTGGCCAGATATTTCAATTATGTGGCCCTTCACAATGCCTTGTTGTTCAAACCTACTCTCAATCTCACACCCTCTTCCAATCTCAATATCTTTTTCTCTCCAGAACCCCTCCTATTTATACAATTTAAAAAAATCATTTAATTAATGTTCAATCCTTCAATTCCTCACAAACCCTAAATCTCTCAACATCCCAAAGGTTAGTCTTTATCCTAAAATCCTTCAACTAATTTAATCCCTCATACCTTTTATTAAAAAAAGATATTACAGAAATCCTCCCTTCTCCTATTAATTAATTAAATATTACAAATTATCACACCCCCTTTTAACATATTTACAAAATAAAAAAAACGCCCTTGATGCTCCTGCATCAGACTCCCCATGTAAGAAAATTCATGACCACCTGGTCATAAGTCTGGATATTTCCTCCTGGATCCCAAATTTTGTTTTGTAATCTTTCCTTGCTTGTCAATTGCTTCACTGCTGTTGTTATCTGCTGTTGTCTTCCAGGTTTCCATATTTTGTGCTGTAATACTCCACTTGCTCTGCACTTGCAATCTTTCACTGTCATTCTCTTGTTGTTGCTCCTTTTCTTTCTTTCGGATGTCTTTCTCTGGGATGTTTTTATCATTAACCTCCTTATCAACTCCATTTCTCTGTCCAGTATATCCTCTGTTTGCTGATTGTTTCCATCCCTTGATTGCTGAATTCTCATTTTTGCTTGCTCCTCACTTGTTTTGATCACCTTTTCTGCTGCTGCTACTATAAATGTTGCATCACATGTTGCTCTAGCTGTCACTATGAATGTTGCAGCCTCCCTAACTTCCTGTCCCTCTGCAACATTCCTTTGCTCATCATCTGCAATTTCTTTTATGACAACTGCTTTGTCATCCTTCTTATCCTAGACATTCATCCTCTGTTCTTCCAATTTCCTCCTTTGAAAGTCCAATTCTCTATATAACTCAATGATTTTACTTGGAGTGCACTTTGGAAATTTTACACGATCTTCCATTTCCTCACATGCCCTTTCTTCTCCTAAATCTTCCTTAACATCCTTCAGTAGATGTTCTTCCTCTTCTTCCAAACCTGCAATCACACACAAATCATTAGTTTTAAAATCACAAGACCTTACGGTCTTATTTGATGCTTCAGTCATCAAGTCTTTGGGCTTCTTTGAATCATTCATATGATTCAACTCCTCTAGCTCTTCATCACTTTCAAAAAGTAATGGTCCACTCTCTGGGTAACATATCGAAACTTCAACATCTTCTTCAGCATCTTCCTTTTGCTGTAGTTCAACTGTTTCAAGCTTCTCTATTCTCTGTCTGGCATCAATAACCTGTTCAAGTTCCCTTAGTTCCTTTATCATTTGCATATTTACCTGATGATTCCACTTCTCTTGTAGCCTCTGCCACTTCAGCTTCTTTCTTACGACATAACCATGCTTCTGGTCTTCCTCATTTCTTTGCAACATCTCCATTAACACCTCAAGCTCAACTTCTATTTCAGCCTTCTCCCTTTCATATTCCTCTTTGCTTAACTGTCTTTGTATGCCAACTGCCTTGGCACCCTTCTCCTTTTGTCCTCTGCTGTGATTTATTTTAGAACCTTTGTTATGACTTTCACTAGTCATCATCCTTTCCATCTCTATGAGTTCCTTACTCACTTTTCTATGAGTTGCACTAAAGCCTCTTCAGCAGCAAGTCCTGTCCTGCCGCCACTTACCTCACCAAGCTCTCCTCACTCAGTCTTTTGGCAAGCAATTGGTTCTATCTCTGGAACCTCCTTTGAGCACTTCTCTTTGCTCTTCCTAGGCTTCAACTCATCTGCATTTTCTAAGAACACAATTGTCCTCCTTTTCCAATCTCTATTGGAATTCCTGAGGGTTCTACCACCTCTATGTTTTTACCTAGAAACTTTCACCAGCTTCCTTTATCTGTTAGCAATTTCCTTTTGGGAGTTGCAATAATATTTCAATGCAAAGACTACAATATTCTATTCTTCAAATCCAAAGAAAACCATATCATCTTACCTCCAAGATCTCGTCTGATCCTGTCCTTCCATTTACCTGCACTTCATTTACCTTCAAAATCTCATCACTCCTGCAAATTTTTTAAGAAAATCTGTATGCTTCCTCTACACAAATTCTCGATATTCAACCACTGTCAACCAGATTTTAAAATCTGATCCTCTCTTCCAATCTTCTGGCTTTATCCGACAAACTTCAGCTGTCAGCAATAATTCCTTCTTTGCTGAGTTTCTTCTTTGCTACAACCATCAATCCTCAATCTGTTTCTTGTCAGTAAAACCCAATTCAAAATTAAACAAACCAATACCTGCACGATTCTTCCTTCATTCAACTGCATTCTAGTTGCTTGACTATCAGATTAGAATCTGATCTCCTTTGCCTGCATTCTGTTCACTTGCAATTGTATATACTACATTTAAAATCTGATCTTCATCATTCATCATACATTCAAAAATACATTTCAGTTCAACAACCTTCTTGTCCTCATTCAGAAAAGCAAACATTCTTCATTTCAACAGAGCCAAGCTCTCATACCAAAATGACGGAGGGCTAGGCCTGCAATACCCAGGATCATTAACATTTGTGTCTATCAATGTTCATCTCAGGTTTTTTCTCAAATCAAAAACTTCAATACTTGCAAACTCATACAATACCATTATAATGCGAAAGCCTTCAACATAAGTTTATTCCCATGACTCAACCATTCTTCTTCATCACTTTAAACCCAAACTGCATTAGAACTTTTACGAAGGACTTTTGACTATCCACCATAAATTTTAAAACTAGGTTTAAAATCCCAACACTTGTCTATAACTCAATCTTGTGATTTTATGATTATGAACCCAAATCAACTATTGTATGTGGGAAGTTTTCTACTCTACATCATTGGCAAATACTTCCAATCCAACCAAACATTTGCATGCTTCCATAAACAAAACCTATAACTCTCGTTTATATGTGACTGAATTAAAATAATGTGCTATTACTCAACGTGCACACATATCGATTTTATGAATTAGATATCAATGAGATTTGTTTGAAATTAATATCAGAATATCAGTGTTCTAGAATTCATTACCTCCCATCTAACTAATAATTTCAAACATCACCAGTCGCCCAAATGCCAAGAATCGACTTGGGGTTCATTGTTCCTGTGCACCTTTATCTTTTTAAACAAGATGGGCATTATTTAATCAATCAAAATTACAATGCCATCCATCCTTTTCTCAACACACAATACTGGTTGATTATTGGTTTATCAACGTTTCCAATTCAAATGCCAGGCTTACAGCAAATGCTACGCTCACAATTAGTGTCCAACCATGATGAAATTCCAACAATCTGCTCAAATAATTAATATACCTTCCCAATTGACCATCACAACATGGTTCTGCCCAGATTATGGAATGGGTCTTCATCACATTCGGCTCGATACAAAATCTGAAGTTGATCCTTCCAAACTCAACGTTTCCTCAACTTCTGTTCAGCGCACCTGCACACCTTCCAATCACTTAAATAACATCATTATTTAACTGTCATTCACTCAATCTGCGTGTCCTGTGACTTCATAAATTAACTGGATTTTAATTCAAGCTCAGCTTAGGTAATGATCAGTCTTCACAGCGTTCCATTGACCAACGTTCCATCAGTTTTAAAACATCAATTATACAGTTTGACTTAAATCGATTTCTTTCCCTTATGTTTAACACAATTACATTTGAGTCTATTCATACAATTATGACCGAATACAATCACAAATTTTGGACATTTGTCATTAAAACTAAGTAGAACTTCTACTTCCTGACGAAACAGCTGGCCGCTCACTTTTCCTCCATTGCTAGCAATTAACCCCACATAGCATGTTAAATCATTACGCTGTTCATACCATTCAATTGTCTACCTTATTTACATCATTAATAAGTGAAATCAATCCTGCTTGTAGCGCTTACACAATTCACAACAGATATGAAAGTCTACTCCTGATTTAGATCTGGCATTGTGCATTCTTCAAAACATATCTACTATTACTCATTATAGCAGTACAAAAGATGTGAAATCGAATTTCATAAATGTTGCAATTGCTGCCACTGTTTCATTTCAAGTCTGTACTCTTACATACCCATTAAAATCGACTTCCAACTAAAATTTTCTCTGATAACGGCGCCCTATTAATTTGCAAATAGAGATTTCAATGTCATTTTACCCTTAATGGTTTGCATAACAGTTTTCACACAAATAAATGTGATTTCAAGTCCATCAATCATTTCTTCATTAATTCAACAATGCCATGAATTTCAGGAAACAAATAAACAATTTCTCACTCAACCAATGTATATAAACTGAAACAAAAAAAATGACTTACAAACTTCTGCTGGCCAGATATTTCAATTATGTGGCCCTTTACAATGCCTTGTTGTTCAAACCTACTCTCAATCTAACACCCTCTTCCAATCTCAATATCTTTTTCTCTCGAGAACCCCTCCTATTTATACAATTTAAAAAAACCATTTAATTAAATGCTCAATCCCTTCAATTCCTCAACAAACCCCTAAATCTCTCAACATCCCCAAAGGTTAGGTCTTTATCCCTAAAATCCTTCAACTAATTAAATTCCCTCATATCCTTTTATTAAATAAAAAGATATTTACAAAAATCCTCACCTTCTCCTATTAATTAATAAAATATTACAAATTATCACACCCCCTTTTAACATATTTACAAAATAAAAAAACGCCCTTGATGCTCCCTCATCACGAAATATCCAAGGCTCAGCAAGAGTTGGCTTGGCATAAAGAAAAAGTAGTGCCACTACAAGTCCACCAGGAATTGTGAAGGAAATTTGAGGCACTTACTATCATAGAGGATGAGACTTTCACTAATTACAAGGATGAATAGAAGAAAGTCAAAGAAGTAGAGGCCAAGCTACATAAGGCTAAGGAGAAAATGGAGATTCTTTTCTCTTTCTACTCAGATGCCTTGTCATGTTGAGCACCTGCCACCAAATATGCATTATTGATGCTAGAAATATACCTCTTCTTGAACGTTAAATCTATTAAGACTCGTACGTCAACAGAAATAAAGATCACTCCAAACTTTGTCAATTGTTTCAAAGAACATAATGAATAGGTGCAATTCCTTTTGTGCGAATTGTACATGCATAATTTTTTCTTAGAGGATGATTAGATAGTAATCCTGGCCCCTTCATAGGAGATATCCAATTTCAAGCTTTTCTTTCCTTCGCCACTAATCAGATTAAATGGGCTAAAGCCCATATACTTTTCAAAAGAGGGAATATGGTATAGAATTACGAGTTGAGGGAGAACCCACAAAACCTCTACACCTCTCTGTCTAGCACAAACAGTTCATGAAATGAACAAGTGTTGTGGGTCAATTAGGACCACTTCATACTGGCATCATACAGGCAAGGAAGGAATACTTTCAGGAAATCAATGAAGAAGCTTTGTCTATAGCCAAACAAAGATGGGAAGCCTCTAGTAACAATGCCAGGAACAAAGAGACATTTGGGTTTAGAAATTTCAAAGATGCCTCCACTCACCTACACAAATACAACAATATGGTCCTAAGAATGTGCCCTAATTGGATAGGGTACTAATACAGAAGTCTGATTATCTGGTATCTTCCTTATGGGTATCATAGTGATTATAATATGCCAAATCATTGAGTGGACCAGGATTTTGCAGTGCTCAAACATAAAAATGGTTTTAGGTTGTATAAGGAGGAAGTATATCCTAGTTACTCCTTGACTCAACTACACCTCAACCATATTATTGCATGAGGACATGCAAAAAGGTAAGTAGGGGAGTATGTTGGGCCGAGGAAAAGGTATGTTTTCTCCTCGTAATAGCTTAATTAAGCATTTGTCTTCATGTTTTTATCTTCGTTTTAGGAATAAATCTAGAAGAAACAATAACAGAATCTAGGTAAAATTGATTGTTAACAAATTAGATAAATATGGCATGAAAAACTAATTTTCACTATCTTTCTATGTAGGGATGTGGATTGGATGACTCTTGTTCAAATGACAGAGCAACAATAGCCAAGAAATGAAAATGACATCGTCTTGAGTAGGAGGGACATCAGAATACCAAGAGGACTAATTCTATTCTATGATGAAATCAGATCGAGGGTTGCGAAATCCTCAGGATCCCCTGATCTCGAGGATTCGCTTCTATCAATTTATTTTTCCAAAATTTATATAAAGCCATGAGGCAAATTGAATAGTTCGTTAGGGAATTTTGAGATTGTAACTATTCTTTTTTAACACTGATATTTTCATTACTGTGATGTTGTAACTCTGTTATTAATTTTAATGAAGAAGACTGTGTTTCATCCATAATCATATTCTGAACATCTCTTAGTGGGGACTTCTGGGGACTTGGGCCTAGTCAATAGGAGATTTGCTTCTTCAATTGTGTTATAATCATTTCTATTTATTTTTGTAATTTTTTATTATTGTTAATTTGTAAAGTTAGTGCTATTCTGATTAATGTGAGGATTGATGATTCTGGTTTGTGTTGTTGTTTAGATGAGACTCTAGATTTAGTTGTGTTCTACATTTGCATGATAATATTTATTGAATTGATTATGTTGATTTAGACATTTGTTTGTCGTTCATTATCATAGATCTCAATGTTATAGTTGATTTCTTTCCATGAGATGTTTACCTAGTTACTTGTTGATTCAATTGTTGTAGTTTTCCTTCATATCAAATGAATTAGTGTCAATACCGATTAGATTGCTAAGAGTGATTATTTCTACGTGCATTCCGATTCCGTTTCTTGTAGAATAGATTAGGTAGATTTGAGAATGCTCTAAATGTTTCTTTCAGAATTATTTGGATTGAACTTAGAGAAATAGATATTAGAGATTGTAACAATTCCAATCATTTCATTATGGATTGACCTTTGAACTCACTGCATATACACTGCTGACACTCTTGAAATAAATAGACTTACCCTAGGTTGATGATTAATGTGGGTAGTAAGATTACTTTTAATAAGACATATTAGTGCACCAATAGTGGGTTCACTCATGTATCTTGTGAACACATGACCAGATATGTGATTTTCATTCAACCTACTAATCCAAAATACGGTTAGGCCATCCAAACTATTTTGGAGGGAAGCTAAACATTTTCTAAAGTACCTCAGAGGCACTACTGAGCTTAGACTTGGTACATACATAGAGAGGGAGTGAAGTTGTGTATCTTCATAGATGCAGATTGGTCAGGGATTCCATCAAATCAAAAGGGTACATGAGGTGGAATTTTCAGTGTTGGGTCCAAAATAGTTTCTTGGTACATCCAGAAGAAAATTTCTATGGCACTCATCTTAGCAGAATCATAATACATGGTTGCAAGTCAAGCAACATGTGAGGTGATCTGGATGAGAAACATACATGTTGGATTGTTTGGTCAGATGATGGATCCAACTATGATTTGTTGTGATAATCAGAGTTGCACCAAACTCTTTGAAACTCCTCCTTTTCATGATCAATCCAAGGATATTTGTGTCCAGTATCACCATCTAATAGATTGTGTGTAGAGGAGGATTATGTTGTTGCAGTACATTCCGAGAGAGGAACAAGATGTTAATATTTTGACAAAGGCCTTTTCAAGAGGGAAGTTTGAGCTCCACAAGTGTAGGATAGGGGTTGCTGATAATCCCCTTCTTTATGAGAGGGAGTGTTGAAACTACAGTAAGAAAATATTCATTTGACTTTTCCTTGGTCAAACTAGAGAAAATTCGAATTTCTATTTCAGCAGAAATATTGGAGGTAGTTAATTGAGGTGACATGGAACTTGTCACTTAGTTAACTCAATTAATTTTATTTGGGGAAGCTTGATTTCAATTCAACATGATTGATTTCTAATTTGTAGCAATATATTTTAGTTAATTTGAGTTATTGTCAGTTAAACTAGTTCTAACTGTGAGAAGAACTAATAGAGGTCAAGTTATGGAAGTGTAACTTCAACCACACTCAGTGAACAACCAGTTAACTGATCAATCAACCCAAAATAATTATTTCATGCAAAGACTTCGAGTTACCCAGTTGAGATAGACATTCCAAGGTAGTGTACTCTCAGTTGTAGCATATTCCCATGTGTACATATGGTACATGCCGTTAGAGGAAGGACCCAGAGGAGTTGCACAATTTAATAGTGGGAAAATCCTAAATAATAGGGGAAATTTTCTTGGAGGAAAAACGCAAGGAAATAGGAGCCTGGAGGACTTGAAAATGGGCTAAGTCTTTGCCAGATTCAATTAGTCGAGTAGAGGGATAGACTATCCATTTACAGGTTGTGCTCACGCTTGAGAAAGCATGTGTATCTCATCTCTATTCTTTGATTAAGACAATACATGTAGGAAGGGGTTTTGAGAAGTTTCTTTCACCTAGATAAATATTTCTGCATGTGTGATGTATCCTTTTGCATGTCGATGATTTGTGTTTCTATATGGTGAATTAATTTTTGCAGATTAGTAGAGTAGCTTCGATTATTGTGAACTAGTAAATTTCATGAGCAATTTCGAATCTACACATTAATTTCAACAAATCAAAATTCATGTTTGGATCGTGGCTTTTATATTACGTGAGTACAATAAAAAAAATTGAGGTCAACGATGTTCTTTTACTATCCTAAAGGATACAAGATTTTTAGAGTTGTAGGTTCTCCAAAAGACCTGCAGATAGAGAAAAAATTTACACTAATATCAAACTCATTAGTAAGGAATAGTTGTAAGGGAAAGAATACCATTTCTCATTAGAACTCCTACATCCAAGTTTACACCTTTATTGGCTAGATCATCTATAGAAAAATAGTTCATTCTCAACACATGAAAGAAGTTGATACTAGAGGTGGCTAGTTTCAGATTCCTTGTTCGATCAATAATGCTTCGCAACTTTCAATCCTTAAGCATAGATTCATGAAAAAAGTGATGGATAACTGGATGTGAATCTCCCATCGCCACCAAATCTTCAATGTTTTCTTCTTTGGATATAAGTAGCCCTTGTATGCCTTTGTTGCATTGTTTCACAATTTCCTAACCCCCAACTATAATCAATTTCAATTTTCCATTGAGGTTGATAATAACCTCTCTAGCTCCTACCACACCCTAGTAAGAAATTTAAAAGGAGTATTTGAGTTATAAATTTTATTTTTTGAGATAATATAATTAAAGTTTTCTAAAATTTTTTAGGGGGGTGGGTTAATTTATGCATTCAAAAATACCATTTAAGTAATAAACAATTGTCATTTCACCAACAATCATATAGTCGGATTTCAATGATGATTGGTAAAAAGCATAGAACATTGAGACTTATCATTGTAATTAATATTTTTTAATTTGTGTAATCGATAGGACATATATATGGTTTGTTAACAAATTATAAATAATAAGTTATATTAGCATTTTATTGCTTATTATATGATATCCAATATATTTCTAAAATGCGATAGGTAGGTACATTTTCCCTGTATGTTATCTAATGGATATAAAAGTCATTAGAGCTTATAGCTGTAATAGTATAAACCAATTTGGACTGCATTTTAAAATAGTTTTTGAAGTGAAGGATAGAGAACAAGATGCATGCCAAGTTTTATGTTAGGCTTAATCCTTATTGTTACAAAAAAATCACCTACTTTAGAACAATTGATGATAAAAGGGTTATATTATTACAAACAATTGACCTTTCTTTCTATTGTCATTGCTACAACACCCTCCAAAATTTTGGCCTACATCCAAATTTTAGAGCCTACTCTAATCTTGGAAGCTGTCATTACTAGTGATAATGGTCATTCCATGTAAATTCTCTAAGCTTCCTAGTCCCTTTTGGAAGAGAGCCTAAGTGTTGTCTTTTGGCATGGGAAGTGTTGCACATTGTGAAAGTAGATTCCTAGTCTATTTCAAGAGGAAAAATTGGCACCAATGGGTCCAATCTATCATATAGACATGTACTAGACTCATTCCCAAATTTTTATGCATTTTCATACTAATGTCTTCATTTTTGTCACAAAGTATATCTTAAGTGTTGCACTTTGAGGAGATTGTTGTTTTGTTGTCACATTAAGGGGATCATGTTGTTTATGAGTGTTTAGTGTTCTATGTTGTGCTATTGATGGTTTTGAGTGTGTGATCATGTCCAAGTCCTACCTTTATTTCATATATACCTTATTGATCCCACACCTAGTCAAATTTTGGAAGACTTCATGCCCGACCAACCTGATCTCACTCTGCCCCTCTAAACTACACATTGAATAGTTACAAGCCTTAACATTTCATCCCTACCTCCTGAAACTACGCAATGTGAAGCCACTTCCTTCAAGGATTGCACATTGTATAGTCATAGTGCTTAATATTGGTCTCCTAACCTCCAGAGTTGTGCAATATTGCCTCCCATCCTATCTCTTTCTTCACATTTCACAATCCCAATCTGTAATATGTCTCCTTGGCTCCTTGAAATGTCCAACTGCAAAATCCAAATGACTGATATCCCTCCATAGTTGTGCATTTCATAGTTACAGTGGGAAATCTTTCCTCACTATTGCCCTCAACTTCACAATCCTACTTTTCCATCCTCCAGAGTTGTGCATTATGCAGTTGCAAGCATCAGTCCCTCACTCTTGTCCTCTAGAGCTATGCAATGCACAGTCCCTAAGCCTTTCTCCTAGTGCAGTACTCAGTTCTAATATAGTCAATGGTTTTGTTGATGATGCTGGACCCACCAACATTTAGGGGATCGCCCCAGTAAGAAGTCCCAACTAGACCTTAGATCATTTGGAGTAGGAGTCCCAACAGTGGGTGGTAGTGCAATGTTGTGACCATGGTAGTGTGCAGAAATAAGTATGATAACTTTGGGCTGAAGCAAGTGTGTGACCTTGCAGCAAGTCAATTGAGATGCATGGGGGTTCTAACACATGGAGGGGAAAATGAAGTGTATGCCTTAGAAGCCTGTAATAGTACGTAGCCTGTAAGGAACACACAAGTGGAATGACATCACAAGCTGAAATGCAGAATAGTCCACAAAACAAAGTGATGGTTTAATCGAACAACACACATTGAAAAAGATTCATACAATTGCAAAAAAAATAGTTCATAAGAAAATGCATAATTTAAACAACATACATCACTAAAGAAACCAGAGTAGTCCAACTATAATAACAACACATGCATGAAAGTGTGTTGGCTTAGTTATTATTATTATAATTGAAATTTCCATCCATATATACACCATTGACAGCCACTAACCCCAATAGTGGAACATTACAGTCAAGAACACATGCTCCTCCAAATAAGTATACTTGCTCTATGTGTGGAGAAGCCAAGGCTTGTCACAATACTCCCAAGCCTTATCTAAGCCTAAGCCGAGCCAAAATCTTCACTCCCAAAATCCTGTTCTATGAATTATGAGGTTCTATTTATAACAAAGGGTCGGGTGACCCATGACATTCCCCTTTGTGTCTCAATGACTACCCTCATGACTTTTCAACTTCTTTACAAATAATTCATTGCATTACATAGTGACTACTCACATTCCACTAATGCCACTTGGAATTTCACTTACAACATATTTAAAAATAAAATACGTTTTTCACATGTACCCATGTGAGACAAAATAGGCTAGAGACAACCTAACAAGACAAAACAATATGACTCGGAAGTTTGGGGAAATACCGACTCGATAACCTCCACTTAATGCTTCTTAGTGATGTACTAATACCAATATTGGTACTGTCGGATGATGTCCCCGAATTACTTCATGGTGTGTTTCTGATATTAGAATATTGCCTCCATAACTTTTCGGTATATGGTCTTGGATCCTTTGTCCAACTCATACTGAAGCATGTGTAGCATGGTCTTGACCATGACAGGACCCCAATGTACTTCTGCATGTTCTGTGCACTCAACTCCAAGTCATTGTTAGAGGCCTCTCGCCTTAGCTGGTCCATGTACCTACTGCTCTCTAGCTGGACTTGGTTCTTGTGATTAGCTTTGGTGAGGGAACTGATTGACGGGATCCTCTACGTTCTCACCATGACATCGAAACTCTTGTGCCACCATGCATATGAAGCTTGTATGCTGCTGACGAATGGGGTGAACTTCTAATGGTTCTGGATCAACATCCAGATCCTTGCTTTGTCTATCTCTGCATGCGACTTTCTCATGTTGGGTAGGTAAAGTGGGGCCCCTTCGTACCGCATTGTCCACTCTTACACATAGGCGATGGTAGCATGTATGTCTGTTAGAGCTTGGAAAAACCTTCTTCTCCACTGCTGAAATCCATGCAGATGAAAAACCGCCTTATGCATAGCGATGAATCCATGACAAAACTTTTTCATGGTAGCCTCTTGTGTTGATACTTCAACAAGTATCATTTTCCTCATCTCTTCATTACAAAACCTGCACTCTAATCTCTAGATTTTCTGCCTCTTGCTTGGCCACTTGCAAGTTCTTTTCAATCTATTCATTCTCTTCTAACAAGAACTTGACATTTGAGCTCATGGCTCTTGCATAAGCCAAGGTGGCATCAACCATGGAAACTAAATGCTTTCTGACATTTGACATTTGACCTTCATGAATGCAGGTGACACATGATCATACGGTAAATTCCTTCTCCGTGTCTATACAATATTCCTCTACAACTATTCAAAAGATAGATTGTACACATCCATAATTGGATCATCATTAAGGATAAAAACCATTCCTTTCTCACTCGGGACTGGTTCTAACATTGGAGTTGGTGGAGACTGAGAGGTGACATTGGGTGCTCTTGACATGATGTCAGTGTCTTGGTCATGTGGCTCCTTCCCCAACTCCATGTCTGTCACTTTAGTCAGTTTCTAACTTTGATGAGAAAGCTCCTGACTTGGATCTTCTCACCCTCTTCTTTAGTTTCCAGTTGTTTCGAGTCTTCAACTTGTATGGGAATTTTTTTCTCTGTTATCACGCCTTGCCTTTCATCCTCCTCCTTTTTAGGCTTCTCTTGCATCTCTCTCCTTCTTATCTCCTTCTCTTCCTTCAACTTCTTCTTGTTTCCTGCAACATCCTTTCTGCTTCCTCCATCTTTTTATTTTCTTTCTTCCTTTGCTCTGCCCTATTTATATGTTGTTGCCTCTTTTCCTCCATTGCCAAAGTTGTTTTCTCAATGATAGGATCTTCTTTGAACTTGTAGCTTTCCTCAGCCTCTCGGTTTTCAGAAATCTTCCTCTTATGCTTGCCTTGTGCCAATTTTCTTCTTATTGCTACTGTTGTTTTTGTTTCCTGCAGTGTTGCTTCCTCCAGAGCAACTTTCCATGTTGTGGCTATACTGACCAGTTCATGGAGATTGGAGTTATTGTAATAGTATCTCCAAGGGTCCTCCTCATGCCAGTGGAATGTCCCGTGGATCCATGGATAGTACACCTTTGCACAGTGGTTCTTGTAAATGTTGTGGGGATCATACAAATTGAATTCTTTGGTGCTGAACTCAAACTTCGTTATTTCCTTAGCTTTAGAAACCACATAATTCAAGCTCTTAATCTTGTACAATCTGATATGCATATGAAGGGTGGGCCATGGTGCCTTCTTCTTTTTGTGCATTCTTGATGATAACCCTGTGGAGAGGTGATATGCAACCTCTTGCATGACTAGCTTGTCCATGGCATACCTTGGTAGCACATGTGAAGGGTTCTCTCCGCCAAACACTCTGATCAAGGTGCCATCAGGTGAGGCATACTAATTTGCAATGTTACGTATCACCTCCATTGCTTCTTAGGACATGAAACATGGATCTTGCTCAAAGATAAAATTGGACAATGGGATGAAAGGTCAAACATCCTCACCATAACTCCTTGGTAGATGCATTCAGAAAGGAACTTGTAATAAATGTTGGCAGCAGTCTCTTTGGATGTCCATGTCCAACCCATGCTAGGAAAATCATGTTGGGCACAAATTGCGTCAAGTAAATATGCAGACATGTAGAATCTTGCTTGGTCATCCTTGGGCGGATTTCAGGCATTAGTCATATGGACTTTCAACTGAGGAGCCAACAGATCTGACCACTTGAACGGCTTCCCATCACTCACCAACTAGTCCAACATAACAACCCAATTTTCCAGAAAGGCCTTCTTGCTCTCTTAACCATATAATCAGCATGAAAAGATGATCAACAACTGGTAAGCATTCATAAGTGACTTTGTCTTGTAAACATGATTGGGTGTTTCTCTCAAATTTGATGGCTCTTTCACCAAGAAATTTATAATATCTCTGGGCATATGCCAAGAGAGACTGGGTGTAGGCCAGGAGAGAAGAGAAGGCTTGGGGATGGCTCTTGGATCTGTGCAGTGCACAATGGAGCTAGGCTTAGGAAACCTCTACACAATTCCGGAATCTAGGGCCGAGGCCTTGAGCTCTAGAAATGCATAGTGCATGCTTGGGAAAATGTGATCAGGGCTAAGGAAGCCTAGATATGCCCAAGGGAAGTGAGAAATTGAATAGATGTGAAGGATTGAATGATTCTGGGTGCATATCTAAGTGAATGATAATGCATGCAAGTGAAACAATTGCAAGAATCAATCAAACTGAAGGAAAATGAAGCATGTGGAGAGAGTCACTGTAACGACGACTGTAAGTGTAGAAAGTGGATGATGCATGCGAAACTTGGTAAAGGCAATTAAAAAATTTAAAAAACACTTTGTTTGGAGAATTTTGTATCTACAGATAAATACTAATTCCCTAGATAAGTAGTTGTATCTAGAAGAACAATTTAAAGTATTTTAATATTTTCTATAAGCAATAGATTAGATGAGAAGATGAGAAGACCTACTTGTAGTACCTGTAAACACAACAGAGAACAAAGAATCAATCAAATCACACGATCTATTGAAAATAAGTGAAAGGAATAAGATACAATTCGCACATATAAGCATTATGAAACAATACAAACATATGGGAGAAAGGTTCAAACAATTTATTAAATAGAAGAAGGAATTACAACCATTGGTGCTGGATTCAAAGCCATTCCTTCAACTTGGATCCCATCCAAATCACATCAAAAACATGAAAAGCTTGTAGCATTACAATACTTGCTTCAAAGCCAAATCTCATAACAACATTATCTCCTTACAATTCAACATAATCCAGCCCCTGATCACATAGATGAATGGTCAATTTATAGGAAGTTGAAGGAGGTGTTGTCATAAATGGTGGCATTGAATGGCATTCCATACTTAGAATTAGTTCCACAGAGGAAGTGATGAGATGATAGGATGCACCTTAACTCATTCCTCATCCAATTTCGAGCTCATAGGAGTTGATAAGTGAGGGAACCTGCTAGAAGACTCCAAAAGATAAGAATATTCCGCTAATGCTATGTGAATTTCACTCAATCTCACCCAATGCAAGTGAAAGGAATATGTGATCTGAAGTCGAACATGGGAAGACACCATTTGATTACCAGCCAATGATGTAAGCTATTAACAGATGCGAGAGAGATCACCAATAATGATAATGATCCTCAAGGTACTGTAGTACATTCTGCATGGTGTGAATGGATGATTTGATGTTGAACACCATACAAAGTCTTTCAGTCAAATGCCATTGATGTTAACCTATTGCCGGAAGTGAGAAACCTACCATTGATGTATGCAAGCTTCAAGGTACTAGAAGGGTGTTTCTAAGTCAACTTCTTGGATAATGTGCTGATGTCGACAAGAAGTGACTCATTGCAGGAGGGCCTTGATGTATCCCACATCAATGACACGAAATGAGTGTAGTGATTTTAGAGATGGAATTTGATTAACGACATAAGGTTCAGGAATGACGGTCATGAAAATGAAGGTTTATGGTATTCAAAGGATGAATTTTGACTAAATGAATTCTCTTGAACATGTCGGTGACAGTAAAATGAATTGGTATCATTGACCCAAAACAAAGTGATGGATGGTATGATAGACCAATGGTGTGATAACCATCAAGCTAATAACCCAACCTAGATAGTCACGATGATGGAGTGAAAGTGTCCTGTTGAAGAGCGACCTTCTACCATAAAGTGGTTTTCCCCTTTTTCCCATTTTCCCCAGTCATTATTGACCAATACCTCTTTAATTTTATCAATCTTGAGGAGGATAACATATGCTTGTTGTAAAATTTCACCCTTCGGGCAAATCCATTGCTATTTGATGTTTTAACGAGTCTAGCGAAGATGAAACTCGGTCTTGTCTAGATGGAAAAGTTTGTCTCTATTTGATGTTTTAACGAGTTTAACGACAAAGATAACTTGGTCCTTTTCATGTTTAGAGAGTTTGAAAAGGTACAAAAAGAAAACTCCACAAGTGCTTTTTTAATAAAGTAATCTCTCAAGCCCAAAAAAGTTTAAAACAATACAAGAGAGATATCATTTCCAATCCATTAACGCATTGCAAAGGACAAGCGCTCGACAATCTTTTAATGTTTAGAGAGTCTAAAAAGAGCTTAAAGAGGACTCCAAGGGGGTTCCTTTTCCATTTTTAACAAAGCTCAAAAAAGAGATAAAAGTGTGTTCTGTGGTCAAAGGTACAATTTACAATTGAGCACATTGAATTCTATAAGTCAGTTGCAAAACCTGCTCAAAACACCACCAAATGGATTAAAAATACCTATTTCATAGGAAAAAATAGGCCAATACTAATGTTTACTTGATTAATGAACATGAAATAAGCATAAAACAAGCTTTTACCATGACATTTTTACCATTTGGAACTTACCATTCAGTTTTGTGTTCCGAGTTAGTTTTTTATCTCGATTTTCATCAGCTGATTGCGAGAGATTCTACAGACCATTTCTCGAGCCGTCTAGACCAGGTAGGAGCTAAACCTCTCTTCTTTCCTTTCAGGTCATTCTTTTGTCATTTCATGCAAGTTTTAGGGTTTTTTTGGGGCCCCTGGGGTTTCATTTTTTCTCTCTAGGATTAGTGTAGGCTTTCACATTGAAAACTACACTGAAGAACACCTAGATAAAAGCCTACATGCCCTATAATGCACTGTCTATGTGGCTTGGCTGTGTTGGACGAGTTTCCCAAGTTTGAATTAGTTGTTTGCTCTAAAATTTGTCTTGTTTTTTGCATGGAAAAAGATCCTAATTAAGCTTTTGATTGTGTTTTAGGCTTTCAGCGGATCAAAATGTTGATTACATGGTGAGAAAGAGAGAATGAAGAACACGACATGATTTCCCTAAACAATATAGGTATAGTTGAGGCCCTCAAAATCTACGGGTTACTCAAATACTTCAAGTTGTTCAGAATGAGGCAACAAATAGAACTACTACAGTTCCTTGTTCATGCATGGGATCCAACATATCATACTTTTCACATTAGTGACAAGATGGTCCCTATTACCATTGATGATATTTATGTTCTTATCGGATTGTTGAGGCGAGGTTCCCCCATATCACTTTCTGGATTTTCCCATGGAGGTGAATCGGTGAGAGATTATATTAGAAAGTTTTGTTGACTAGGTACACAAAATAGCAAGGATGGGAAAATAAACATCAGCGATGTATGTGATTTTCCTTTGAGAACAATCCTCTTCACAATTGCAAAATTGGTTGGTAGTGTGACACTACATCTGGTGAGCAGATCTTATATGCAGTACACACTGGAGTGTCTAGAGCTAAAAGTTTTCAAATGGTGCGACATTGTGCTTTTCTCACTGAAAGAACAATTGACCAAGGTAAAAAGTGGTAAGACAAAGAATTTCTGCTATGGTTCAATCTTAGTTGCTTTTACCTTAGAGAGAATCCCATTGATGTAATCACAACATGTATCACTGAGTGTAGCTAGCCCTAGAGATCCACATATGTAGAGGTGGGTCGAATTGATGGCTGGACATGTGGGTCAGTCAAAAATCATTTTTTCCATTTCATTTTTTCCCTGAGTAATCGAGGAGCATCCATACTCAGGGATGGATTTTCGTGGAGATCCAGATTTGATTCTATGAGTTGGAGCACAATGGGGCGCTATGGGTAAGTTGTTTGACCAAAGTGTTTTTTGATTTTTCAAGTTTCTACATGTTTTTTGTGTTTTTAATGTTTCTAAGACTAAACTAAAATCATTCTTATGCATGCAGATGTGGGTACTGTTCGACCTGTGGGGCACCAACAGGTTGCAGATGGGCTAGCATGAAGAAACATTGGGAGAGTAGTTCTCCAGGATTTTGATTTGGCCGAGACCTTAGCAGAGTTGCAGGATCACATATAGGGATTAACCCTTGGTATTTCGGATGTCCAGATCAAGGAGTTACCTATGAGGCTATAGTGCCACACTATCAGTGTTCCTAGCTGTTGGGTAAGGCTTCTGCGCATGATAGGACAGGCTGTGACCTATTACCATGAGAACCACTAGATCTACTTAGGATATTTTGCATGCAATTTGAGTTTTTTTGGGTCAGATGACCAAACATGTCTTGGACACAAATTTTGTAAAAACTTTTAAAACACCTATCTATTTTACTTTCAGAGTTTTTTATGGTTATATGCAATCCTATTCAACTGATCATGTGAATTGAAAATATTACTTTTACATGTTTCACAAATGTCTATTTAACACATAATTCATTAGAGAATTAGTTAATGTGTTGTAATTTCTGGAAATATGTTGATATTGAATGTGTTCAAAATGTCTTTGCAAAATACAAACTTTAAGGAACATATGAGAAATTTATTGGATTTAGGACAGTATAAATGTTTGTTAGTTGTAGTACAATGAGTTGTGGGTCCAACCTAACGATGATTTGGCAAATGCCAAGTGAAATGGAATCATAGAGTAGTTCAATCAACGCACTATACTCAGCGATGTTGTTCGTTGATCGACCGATACAAATCCCTTGAAAACTCATTAACTTGTCACTTGGAGAGAAAATAGCCCATGCTGTAGAAGACAAGTTTTGCATACTATGACTAGCACCATTGGCATAAACAAAAAATGGTTTCGAAGACTCCGACATCTGCAACAAGTAAAGAAGATTACTAACCAGATAAAAACTCTAAAAGATACACACATACATGCAATGAAAGCATATATACAGTGAGTTTTACTACATTTAATCAAGCATAGTAATGTTTGAGGTACAACTCGTTTCAGGGCTGCGACAATGGAATCCCATCATAATCTACTAACTCATAGGCACCTTTTTCCAGAATACGCTTGACAGTATAAGGATCCATCCACATTGGTTCGAATTTCCTTGCTCCAATTTTATTAGCTTCCTAATCGTAAAGCAAGACCAGGTATCCTTCTGAGAAGATACGAGGCTTGACATTTCTATCATATTGCGTCTTAATACATTTCTTATGTGCTTCATTACCCAGTGCGGCATCATGACGGGTTTCATCTAGATGGCTTAATTCCAAGAAACACACTTCTTCATTAGAAGTGTCGGGCAACAGGTCAATCGCAAATTTGAGCGATGAAATTTCACATTATATCGATAAGATTTCTTCCAAACCATACACCAACTGAAAGGGTGTGAATCCAGTTTCATTTCTCACCGAGGTTTTATATGCCCAAAAGGCAGAGTAAATGATTAAGTGCAAGTTTCACTTATGAACCCCTATCCTTCTTTGCAACATCCACTTCAGGACTTTGGTAATGGCCTCAACTTGTCCATTTGCTTGTAGGTAATAAGGGGTAGAAATATCATGTGACAGTCCTAACTTAGCAGTCAACTCAGCCATCATGTGATTGCGAAAATGTGACTCATGATCTATCACTATGGCTTGTGGTACACGAAACCAGGCAACCACATGGTTAAAAAAGAAAAGAGCAGTCGTTTCGCCACTGTTATTCAATGTTGGCATTGCCTCGCCCATTTGGTAAAATAGTCAATGACGACTATAATATAACCATGCCCCTCGCCCGACGTGGGGTTAATGTCATAAAGTCAAATGCCCCATTTGGTGAATGGGCCAACAACAATGACTGGATGCAAGGGTGCAGGTGGTAATATGGTTTTCCAGTCATATAACTGGCAAGTGTGACAACTTCTGACAACAATAATACAATCTTTGAATATAGTTGTCCAAAAGTAACCAACACGGAGAATTATCTATGCAGTTGCATATCCAGATAAGTGTCCACCACAAGCACCTGAATGGAAATCATTCAATGCTTTCTCATCTTCCTCATGTGTGAGGAACCTTCGTAATATCATATTAATACCATGACGGTAAATATTGTCGCCAATGATTAGATAATCTTTGGCTTGGTATGGAATATTTGTGTGGATTGAGTCATGCACTGAAATTGGTGCATTGATCTTTTCAGTGTTAATGCTTTTTGTTGGTTGGTTCCATTTGTAGTGTTGGCACCGTAAAAATATTTCTCTCAAATGTTGCGGGTGATTATTCCACTTTCGTGAATGAGCAGGTAAATCATCAAGGTAAGGTTGAACAATGTGCTTGATGTCATGGAAGGCATAGTTCATTTCCCTCTGAAATGTGGCCCCTACATTCTTCAAACTGAAAGGAAGTTTCCTATAGGCGAATGTGCCCCATGGACAAATAAAAGTTGTTTTTGATTGGTCATGTGGGCGGATATTGATTTGATTGTAGCCAGAAAAACCATCCATAAATGAGAATATTTCGCTTCCAGCACATTTGTCAATAATCTAGTTTATAAAAGGAGTAGGATAATTGTCTTTTGGACGTGCCTGATTACATCCCTATAATCGACACACACTTGAATTTTTCCTTGTTTCTTCATGATAGGAACAAGGTTGGAAACCCAGTCAGTAAGAGGTACAGAGTAAATGAAACCAACTCGCAAGAGTTTTTCAACTTCTAATTTAATTGCAGTGGCTGTCTTTGGATGAATAGGTCGAAGCTATTGTCGAATTGGCTTGAAATAAGGGTACATTTTGATTTTGTGTTCAACAATACTAGAGTCAATGCCCGACATCTCCTCGTATGACCATGAAAATATATCTCTAAATTCACGAAAGAGAGTACGATAACTATCAATTTCTGATGGAGAACACGATTTTCTGACATGAATGTTATCTACAATATTAGGTTTGGTTGAAATATTAATAGAAATTGTTTCTTGAATATTTGATAGGTTTCACTCAGATTATACTATGTCTATGAAAACTGAATTCGAAATAAAATAAAAAACTGAAGGGTGGTATAGTTCATTTGAATAATATTTGATGTCATCTGGAAGATGGGAATGATGATGATAATCTTCCCAAGGTTCTTCTCCTATCATCATTGATTGGATGACTCCATCTATAGAATGTATATGTGAGAAAGGATCCGAAGAAGCATGATATTCTAATGAACAGTCTACCCATACAATTGGTGAATGCGGATTTGGGTTTTCCACACAAGCCCAAAAATTGATTGTTATGCTAGTTCAATGGGGCTTAGTAGCATTACCTCAATATTACTATCAACTTCAAACTTGCTGGTAATCCTCCTTAAATCAGATGAGGTGGAGGAAATCATGTTGCGAGTCTCTACTCTTCCCACTTCCACAAAATCAAATGGTGATGGTAGTGTAAAAGTGTTGGAATATAATCCTAACATCTACATTTATTTTTTAGCCTAAGTATCCTTGACTTAGCCACATGCACTAAAAATCATGTTCACACTTGGTTTTTGGTAAACTAGCTTGGTGGACCAACTTTCCCTTGTTTTTTTCCTTTAAAGGCTTAATATTATGGAAGTATCGATCCAACCACTTTCCTAAACCATTTAGACATCTAAGTGCATGTTCACACCTAACCACACCTCATCAGCTTGAGTTATTTGAGGATTGACACCCCACATGAAGATTCCCCCCTTGAATCAAGGGATTTGATCCCATGGACCATTTGAGCATGTTTTAAAGTTGCCTTCCTTGGGAAGTACGCCCCTCCTCATGCTTTCCTCGTGGCTGATAGTTGGCATAGGTTGTCTTGAGTCATTGTTGCTATTTTAGGCCTCCCTTTAGCTTTTCTTAGCCTTTTCTAGTTTTTTACTAGTTTTTTCCTAGTTTTCTAGATTCGCCAATTTCTATATAACCACCTCCCTTTGGGATTAGAGGTTTGGTTTCTCATGTATTACTATTGGAGTTTCTACAGGAAGTCTACATGGTATTAGAGCTAGTTTGAATCTAGTGGATTGTACATGGTTTTATTTGCAGGTATAGATCATCAGGAGGTGCATCAAGCAGAAATGGATCATCTCTCTCAGCCCACAAAACTCATTCTAAATCCTTTCAATTACTTTGAATGGAAGAAAAAGATTACTCTGCTCCTCTGAAGCAAAGGACTTTACAGGGTAACAATGGGAATGGAGACTGAATTGACTTCTACAGTAGAGAAAATCAACTATTTCAATAAATTAGATGAAGCAATTGGGATGGTATTCCTATCAATTTCCATAGAACTCCTCTTTCATGTCAGCAGAGCCACTACTCCCGATACGGTCTCGACCACATTCGAAGAACTATTTGGCAAGTAGGATGAAATGAGAGTGCATCTACTGGAGAATGAATTCATGTCCCTCAATCCAACTCATTTTAGCAAACTGCAAGAATACTTCACCAAGTTTAAATCCCTCCTCATTGAACTTGATGCATGTGGAGTCAAGAAAGAGGAAGATCAACTCGTCCTTTCAATTCTCTTGAAATTAGGCCTTGAATATTCCATATTTGTATTGTCTTTTCAAGCATCTAAATTGACTGAGGAAAAATAGAAAATGCCTCCATTGAATGAATTCATTGCAGCATTAACTCAAGAGCAAGCTAAGTTAGTCCAAATGGGTGCCATCAAGTGTTCAAAGAACCAAGCACTTGTGGCTACTGATGCTCCAAAGAGCAGTGGAAGAGACAAGCAAAAATGGAAGGGTAAATTTAATGAATCGAAGAAGGAGAGACCTGTACAATCTTCAGAGAGCTCTTCTTAGCCTAAGGGTAAGAAGAAGAAGGAAAGAGCACTTTGCAGCTACTGTTCCAAATGTTTTCATCATGAAGAAAATTGCACGAGGAAAAGAATCAATGAGATGGCTAAGCAATTGCAGCGGCACAATCTCACCATGCCCAAGAATGCAAAGAAGAAGGATGATAATAGAATGACAGATGGGAGAGGGAGAGAATGAGATGGTCATCTCTTAATGGCTTTCACATCCACTCCATCATCTTGGATCCTTGATTCATGTGCATCGAACCATATGGTTGCATCAAAAGATGAATTTTCCTCCATCGAAGAAATCACAAGATCCCCGATTTACTTGGGCGATGCCACACCCGCAAAGGTGTTCGGAGAAGGAATTGTAGACCTTGAAGGGGGTTGCTTCACAAATGTGCTTCATGTTCCCTTGCTATCGGTAAATATTTTCTCAATATATCACATCACTCATTCCAGCTTTGGAAGGAAGGTGGAGTTCACTTTGGACACCGCAGTGATTACCGACATTTCCACGGGCTCACAGCTTGCACATGGAATTGTAGATCACAGTTCTCGTTTGTATTTCTTCTCTCACTTTATATGTAAATTTATTAGCACTGTATTTCTATCACAATCTAATGATATCAACAAGTTATGGCATGAAATATTTTTCCATCTAAACTATATGTACTTGCATCAACTCAGCAAGGAAAACATGGTAGAGGGATTTCCCGCTATTAAATTCAAAAGTGGTGTATGTCAAGGACGCATTCTTGGCAAGCATCCATAGCAAAAGTTTGACAAAGGGAAGGCACAGAGAGCTTCTTCACCTCTTGGGCTGATTCACAGTGACATCATGGGCCCATTCCCGCAGCCTTCAATCAATAAGGCTCGATATGTACTCACGTTTATAGATGATTTCTTTCGCTTTACTTGGGTATTTTTCTGAAATGAAAATTGGAAGTATTTGAGTGCCTTATAGAATTTAAAGCACTTGCTGAGAATGAGTCTAGGCTTAATATTAAGACACTCTGTACTGATAATGGGATGGAGTATGTCAACAAAGATGTGCAACAACTTTTTATTGATGCGGGTATACAGCTACAACACAGTGTCATATACACCATAACAGAATGGTGTCGCGGAGAGGAAAAATCGGTCGTTAAAAGAGATGGCCAATTGTATGCTATAGTCCAAATATTTAGCTCCTTAGCTATGGGATGAAGCTATTAATTATGCAGCATAAATTCAAAACCACATTCCTCACAAAGAACTCAAAGGCACCATTCCATTTGAATGTTGGACTGGTAAGAAACCGAAAGTGTTGCACTTTCGCTTTTTTGGTTCACAAGCATGGGCTCACATTACTACAGATAAGAGGAAGGCTTTGGAGCCTCAAAGTGTTAAATGTATATTTGTTGGATATCTTGACAGTGTCAAAGGATATATATTTCTAGAATCTCACACTAAAAAGTTCCTTGTAGCTCGAAGTGTGAAGTTTGAAGAAGAATCACTGCATGATTTTTCAGCAGACCCTGCTGAGGAACCGCTTGTTTCCACTGATGAGGAGTATGAAACTTCTTCGAGCACTTCAGAGCAGCCATTAGAGAAGCCTCTTAGGTTGGATTCAGAGGATGAGGAGCAGGTCATGGCTTCTCCAACTCAACTACCAACTTGGGCAGAGAAAACCTTGCAAGATGGGGGTGAACTAGTAGGTGATCCAGCGGATGCAAGAAGGACAAGATCACAGTTTTTTGGGGCTCCTCAAGCCCTGGCTGCCACCGAACCATTACTTCCCATACATTGCTATATGACACTTGGTTCAAATCCACAGTCACACTCTGAGGCTGCTGGAAACCCGCTTTGGGAGGCTGCCATGGATGAAGAGTATCCCGCTCTCATGGAAAACAACACATGGGACTTAGTTCCACTTTCGAAAGGAAGAAAGCTTGTTCGATGCCGATGGATCTATCAAAAAAAGATTGCTTTAGATGGTGAGATCATAAAGTAAAAATCATGACTATTTGCAAAAGGATACTCATAGGTACATGGCATAGACTACACAGAGACATTTGCACTTGTTGTAAAAATGGACTCCATTTGACTAGTTTTAGCCATTGTTGCTTCTTGTAGATGGGAAGTTCATCACATGGATGTGAAGAGGAAATTTCTTCATGGAGATATCAAGGAGGAGATATATGTGGAGCAGCCATAGGGATACATTCAGAAATCTTCCCTCGTTTGCAGATAAAAGAAATCTTTGTATGGCCTAAAACAAGCTCCCAGAGCATGGTATTCAAAGATGGATTCTTTCTTGCTTTCCATTGGATTCATTCAATGAAAATCTGATCTGAATGTTTATTTGCTGCAACATGATGATTCCCTTTTGCTGATAGTAATTTATGTAGTTGATTTATAGATGACAGGGAACCTTACCTCAGCTATTGATTCAGCAAAATCAGCATTGCACGATCGATTTTCCATGACATATTTGGGACCGTTGCACTACTTTCTTGGTCTTGAAGTTTCTCAGTATACTTCAGGGATCAAGATGGCATAGTCTAAGTATGCATCATATATACTTGTATTCTTTTGTATGACAGAATGCAAGCCAACTACATCTCCATTTATTTCGGGGATCAGATTTGAGGATGCGGGTACTACACCTGTGGTGGACAGCACACTGTATCGACAATTGGTTGGGAGTTTGTTGTATCTTACTCACACCCAACCTGATATATCTTTCCAGTAGGAATTTTTTCCAAATATATGTAGGATTTCCATGAGCTTCACTAGAAAGTTGCAAATAGAATCCTTAGATATGCGAAAGGTACTTCCAGTTTTGGTATCTTTTATGCTGCAGATTGCCCACTTTCACTTATTGGGTACACATATTCTGATTGGGTTGGCGATGGTATAGACCACAAGTCCACCTCTAGTTATGTTTTCAGCTTTGGTTTAGGGAATTTTTGTTGTTCTATTAATAAGTAATCCATGATTTCTTTATCTACAGCCGAGGCAGAGTATAGAGGTGTAATGAATGTAGCTACATAGGTTGTTTGGTCATAGGGGCTTCTCTCCAAGTTTGGTATTCAGTATCCACTTCTGAATATCATATTTTGTGACAATTAGGGGTCCATTTAGATATCTATTGATCCATTTCAAAGGCAGAGGACCAATCACATCGAGATTCACATGCATTACATCTGCGAGCTGATCCGTGACCGAGTCATATCACTACAATACTACCCCACTAAGCAACAGGTTGCAGACATCTTCACCAAGTCTTTCACTAAAAAGAAATTTTCAGAATTGAGAGCTATGCTTGGAGTGGTGTAGATAGCTGAGTAGGTCCTTTTGGCCACTTAGCCCTTTTTCCTCTTTTTTTGGGGGGGGGAGTTCCCACGAGGTTTTCCCTCTTTCTTCATTTTATGAGGATCTTTTATTTATTATACCTGAATACCTAACATGGAATCTTGTCTATGAATTAGTTTAGATAAGTGAGTTAGGATGAAGGGGGGTATTGGAATATAATCCTAACATCTACATTTTTTTAGCCTAAGTATCCTTGACTTAGCAACATGCACTAAAAATCATGTTCACACTTGGTTTTTGGTAAACTAGCTCGGTGGATCAACTTTCCCTTGTTTTTTGCCTTTAAAGGCTTAATATTATGGAAATATTGGTCCAACCACTTTCCTAAACAATTTAGACATCTAAGTTCATGTTCAAACCTAACCACACCTCATCCAATTGAGTTATTTGAGGATTGGTGTCCCACATGAAGATTCCCCCTTCAATCAAGGGATTTGGTCCCCCGGACCATTTTAGCATGTTTTAAAGTTGTCTTCATTGGGAAATGTGCCCCTCCTCATGCTTTCCTCATGGCTGATAGTTGGCATAGGTTGTCTTGAGTCATTGTTGCTATTTTAGGCCTCCCTTTAGCTTTTCTTAGCCTTTTCTAGTTTCTTACTATTTTTTTCCTAGTTTTCTAGATTCGGCAATTTATATATAACCAACTCTCTTTGGGATTAGCGGTTTGGTTGCTCATGTATTACTATCAGAGTTTCTATAGGAATTTTACAAAAATTACCCATTAGGGAAGGATATTTAAAGAGACCTACTCCAACACTTTGAAGTGACAGCAGGGGTCCGTGTACCAACAGAATGCTTCCCGTAGTCTATGAACTATTGGCAAAGAAGGAAAGTTGATCGATGATTATGATTCCACCCTTATGAGGGAATGAAATAGTATGAAAGTACATGGAAACCACAGTAGCCATAGCATATACCCATGGCCTTTCTAGTAAAATGTTTTAATCGAGGGGTCTGTCAACTACCTCAACTTCAACAGTAATTGTTTTTCCCCCTAGTTCAATTTGCAGGTTACTCAAAATCCCACAAGGAGTATATGTTCTTCTGTCAAAAGATTTTAGTGCGGTTTTTGATTGTGACAATGGTGGTGAACCAAGTGTTTTCCAGCAACTCATTGACATAATGCAAGTAGATTCCCCTTCATCAATAATAGTTTGGTGAACATTCTTATCGAGAGATTTTACTTGGATTAAGAAAGCTAACAGTGCCAGTAACTATGGTATATATCCCACATGCTTAAAAAAAAACAAGATTGGAATCCGTAGGGTCTATTCTACCAATTGTTGATAGTAAAGCTTGCTTCTGGGAGGGATAGTTTTGTAACACCTCGAGTGTCGACATAGCAGAAGGTGATTGAGCAAGACCTTTGACTATGTTATAGTTTTGAGCTGCTCAAGCCCGAGAGTTAAATGTCGATTTATGAAAAACTCCCTTTGGTGGTTTTATTGTCAATTCTGGTACAATATGTAGAATATTTTCAGATGAAGCCGAAGATGAAGGATTAGGTTGATCAGTGGCTTGATTATTCGACGATGACGGTGGATTTCCATAATCTTTGTTTCTCGTTGACACCAAAACTTCATTTTGTTGCTTTGTGATGGAAAACATGAGTACTTGGGATGTGGAAGCATGCTTTGTTACAACCAAATGTGTCTCCGAGTTTGGAAACGAATCAGTCAACACTCTAGATGTGTTTGAAGTATTTCAAAGTTTAGAGACCTCTTAGCGGTGTGGACAATCTCTTGTAAAATGCTCGTCATTACAGATTAGACATGGATAACAAGGTTTCCTTGCCAAAGTAGAGGAATCAGATGATTTCTCTTGACGGGAATTATATTGTTTCTTCTTGTTTTTCCCCTTTTCTTGCCTGAGCTTGGTTGCTTTGTTTTTTTCCTTTGTCAGATGAAACAACATTAACTTCAGAAGCAAGAGTGTTTTCTGATGCATTGGTACTTTGATTGGTAATGAAAAGAGTTTGATCAGATGGTCTTCTTTCCATTTGCGTGCTCAAATAATTGATCACACCATCGTTGGAATGAGAGTCCTTACTCGATTGTGGAGGAGGAATAGTGAAATCTAGTCAGGATGCATTGGGAATTTTGTCGTAGAGGGTGTCGGATTGTGTGTAAATCAAATCCAAGTATTGGGCACGAGAAATTACTTGCTCTTCTGTGACAACTCCACCTTTTTCCACATCCTCGGTGATTGATGGCAATAAGGATTTTATGAACCACTCAGCCAAAAGCTGATTAGGGACATATGTCTTAACCATTCGACGACGACGCCACCACTCAAAAATATGATATGATATATGGGTAGCAGTAGTATGTTTAAAGTTGGTTAGGAGTTCCATTCCAGTCTTGTATCTGATGGGTAACTGGATCTGGGTCAAAAATGTGGTGGCTAAAGTCGTAAAGTTGTCAAAAGAAGCTCTTGGTAACTCAATATACCATTTAGCAGCCAGAGCAATAAGTGTTCTTTGGAAAGATGAATTCTAACCGAATCATCATTTATGGAGTTTGATGAACACCATAAATGAAAGGTCATGACATGATTTGATCGGTCTTCTCTGGGATTTCCATTGAATTTCAGAATGTTAGAAGGTAACTTATGTAGAATCACCGACCACGAAGCTGTATATAAGATTGGATCATTAGTGAGCCGATTTAAATCTGGTAATTCTAAAGTTGCTACAAATGGCAACTGTCGATTCAGGTTAGGTTGAGCATACCCAGGATATGATGGAATTGCCTAAGCAATAGGTCTTTGCATACTGACATAGGGCATCTACATTTGGTAACCTTGATAAGGTTATTGTTGAAAAAATCCGACATAAGGTGATTGTTGATAACCAGGTTGAATTTGTGGTTGTCCATAACCTGCAAAGCCTTGTTGACCAGGACCTTGGTAAGCTTGATATTGTCCAAACCCAGGTTGAGCCTATTGGGCAAGTCCAAATTGGGGTTGGAATTGCTGGAATTGGGGTTGTTGAAATTGAGGCTGCCACGGTTGCTGAATCAACTATTGTTGTTGTTGGTACAACTATTGTTGATTTAACGATTGTTGTTGCCCATCAATGAAAGGTTGGCTAGGTTGTGAATAAACTATACCAGTGTAAGCTTAGGTTAGTCCAGATAAGGATATACTAACTTGAGGTTGTTATTGAACCCCAAAAACAAGTGGTTGTTGTACAACAACTTGAGAAACTTGAGCTTCTTGACCCAAAACTTGTGGTTGTGAGGTAGAAGGACCAGTTTGTACTGGTTGAGATACAACAATTTGAACTTGTGACTGTTGTATAGTAGTAACAACTGGTGTAGTAGGAATAGTTGACACAGTTTGCATTGGTTGTGTTGGATACACAAGCCTTGGTTGAACTGACATTGTTGGTTTCCATTGACAAAGTTGAATTCCAGGTTGACCTAAATACTACAGAATATTACCATATGACGGTCCTCTGGAATAGGGAGGATAAGGTGAATAAGCATATTTCTCTCCATATGGTGGCAATCCAGTATTTAATGGATACATAGGACTCTGTTGACCAGATTGCCCAGCTTGATATTGATATCTGGGATAAAACTGTTGAGTTCCCATTAAAAAAGAACTAGGTAGAATTCTGGTTGAGGTCATGGGTGATGACCATGGTGTAGAAGCAACACCTAAGTGGGTTCTAGATAAATATTGGTAACCAACTGGAACGGAAGTTCACTATATAGGTGTGACTCAGGTGTGGTAGAAAACATTGAAGAAGTTTCAACAAAAGATTCTACTGTAGCTGCATCAGATGATACAATTTGGGATGTTGATGATTGTTCAGCCATAGTTAACTGACCCAAAAGTTGTCCTAAAGAATTGACGGCTACATGAAAATAAGAAGGATCAAATGGAGCAATAAAATGAGGAGTATGAGGGTAAAGATAAAGCCTATCTCCAAATGGGGTTCCAGGTGTAGAATCTTCTTCCAATTATTCCTCTATAGCAATTAAACTAGGTGGAAGAACTTCACCGTTTGGTCCATAAAAGATTTTTGGTGTTGATAAAGTTGAAGTTTCAATAGTTAATGATGTTTGAGGGATAACCAGTTGATCATCTTCTAGTAAAGTGACAACTTCTGAATGTTCAAATTCAAAGTCCAGATGTTCGGGTAAAAGAACAATAGTTTCAGAAAGACGTTCCTGAACAACTTTGGGTTTAGATGTAACTTCTCTTTGAACTGTGATAGGTTCTGGATTAACTTCTAGTTTAACTAGTTCAAGTTCATAAGTAATTTCGTGTTGAGAAACTTCAAGTTGAGGATCAAATTATTGTTGAACAAATATAGTTACTTTTTCACTAGGATCATTGCTAATGTCCACAGGTAATTGTAAAACTTCTCCTTCAGAAACGGATGTACCAGAAATGGTTGGAGTAACTGGAGCCTCAGTACTTACTGAAATGGATGATTCAGGTAATTTAGATGAAGAACTAGGAGTTCTTGATGTACTTGACTCAGTTAGGCGAGATCTCTTTGACTGAATAGGTGTAGCTTCGGGTGGAAAAGGCGGTTTTCTCGCTTCTCTCCACAAACAACGGGGTAAGGGTTGATGTTCCTCTAGGATTGCTGATTAATTTTATTATAAAAAAAGAAATAAACAAAAAGGGGTAAACTAGGCAAAAGGTTTACCAAGCAACTATGAACTGCAAAATACCTCATGGCGAACCAAGAAGTATGGGCAGCCAATCTCCCCGAATGCTGTGTTCAGTGTATCATAGTATAGAAGGTGGCTGACTCAGTTACTTAAGGATGGATAGAAACCTAATGTTGTCCTCCCATATATACCAGAAGGTATGTGGAGGCCTAGTCCATATAAGAGATGTCTAATGAAAAACCACACAGTGAGAGCATTCCCATATAATTTATGTACTATAACACTGCCCTATATACCCAAAGGTATCTGGATGAGCTACAATATACTCACATACATGGAATGAGGTATCACACTCAGGATGTATTGCAAACAAGTTAGCGACAGCTGCTTTGTTTTATGATGCTGGAACATGTCTCTAGCCTAGAACCACTAAATGTTCTCTTTAATGACAATGCTCCATTAGGTAAATTGATGTTAATTTTAAGTTGATCTTGCTTAGGAATTTGCCTTTCAAGTTCACCACGTGATGTATTCTAAAATTCCTAGGAATGCAATTTCCCTACACTATTCCTATGCGCATACACAAAATTTTTCAATGCAACATGCATATATTTCTTTTCGATTTCCTTAATGTGAATATGAAAAAAAGGAAATATGCACATACAGTCAATCAATCGTTCATAAGAACGAATATTTTTACGACAGTTCTAATTCAAAGGAGGAGAAGACTTTACGACACTTTCTTTCAAATGAAGATTAATCAAATATATTCTAACTTTGAGTGTCGATCAATAATGACAAAGAAAACATTAAGAAACATTAATCAATCAAATCAAATTTGGGCTAGACAAGCAGATAGAAACCTGTTCTCTGAGACATAGCATTCATTGATCAATCAACAAACAAACAAATAGTGGAAAGTTGGCAAAAACACTTTCCAAAGGTGGGACACTGACCTTAGGAGGATCAACTTAGCCCTGAATGGGAGACATTGCACTTCAGAGCACTATCCCTAAGCCAAGGGTGCTCTGCAATGCACTGTTTCCCTCACAAGCCTGTGTTGGTTACAGTGAGCCATTTCAAGAGGCAATTTGACACAATTTTGACTAATTTTCAATGCAAAGAGCTGAATTAAAATCTATGAACACAAATAAGGTCTGCAAGGATGTCTTAGGAGGTGGATAAGCTACTAGGAAAGAGGATCTTCCCCAGTGGAGTCACCAATTTGTTTTGGAGAATTTGGTATCTACGGATAAATACTAATTCCAAAGATAATTAGTTGTATCTAGAACAATACTTTCAAGTGTTTTAGTTTTTTCCTATAAGCAATAGATTAGATGAGAAGATGAGAAGACCTAATTTTAGTTCTTCTTTCCTCTCATCTCCCTTGTATCGATCCTATCACTCCTTCCCATACTTAATATGCTTGAGAAGTACCTGTAAACACAAAAGAAAACAAAGAATTGATCAAAGCATACGATATATTGAATATAAGTGAAAGGAACCAGATACAAACAATACAAACATATGGGAGAAAGGTTCAAACACTTTATTAAATAGAAGAAGGAATTACAACCATTGGTGTCTGATTCAAAGCCATTCCTCTAGTTTGGATCCCATCCATATCACATCAAAAGCATGACAAACTTGTAGCATTACAATACTTGCTTCAAACCCAAATCTCATAGCAACATTATCTCCATACAACTCAACATAATCCAACCCTTGATGACTTAGATGAGTGGTCAATTTATAGGAAGATGAAGGAGGTTTTTTCATAAATGGTGGCATTGAATGGCCTTCCAGACTTAGAATTAGTTCCATGGAGGAAGGGATGAGAGGATAGGATGCACCTTAACTCATCCCTCATCCATTTTTGAGCTCATAGGAGTTGATAAGTGAGGGAACCTTCTATATGACTCCAAAAGATAAGAATATTTCCAAAACCTGATGTGAATTTCACTCAATCTCGCCCAATGCAAGTGAAAGGAAGCCTAAGTGCTCTACAGAGCATCATGGCAGTGGATGCAACTACTCTGCAGTGCATTTTTACAAGGGCTTACCTACGTTGGTCCCTCTAGAGGCTATTTTTGGATGTCTTCAAGTCATGAAACTATCTAGGAAGGAGTCATTCAAAGGGGTGACTTGTTTAGGGTGTGAAGAAACTAAAAGTAGGGTTTGATGAGCCCTAAAACATTGATCAGGATGATGGGATTGATGTGCCCAAATGGATCTGTAACACACTTCTACAAGCTAAAACAAGTTGAAATGCCAATGTTCATTCAAAAAAAAGAGTGAAACAACACTCTCACAAGTTAAATAAACAAAAGTGACAAAAAACACATAAAAAGACTAGAAAAGCAAGACTTACCGAGAAAAGCAATGATGATCACACCAAAGGTTCCTTGATCTCCTTGGGAATGTTAGAGCTCCAAGATTGAATGTGAAAATGAGCTTTGGTAGCATCCATTAAATAGATTTTATCGATTTAGGGTTTACGACACAAAGGCCAAAAATCAGGGAAAAAAGAGACACTTGGCATAGTTTCCAAAATAACTCAAGTGTATCCTCCAGGTTGCTAAAAATATATCCCTATTTTTTAGGAATTCTTTTTAATTTTTTGCTTATTTTTTCAGGAAAATATATGATGCATTTCCCATAGATATTGCACAATTCTGGGAAGTACTGGGCAATTCATTGGCTCATGCACTGAGCAACTTCTAAGCAGGAAGCTTTTGCTCAATTTAAGGGCTGAGTGGCTCTTGGTTGCCTCTCATAATGTGCACAGTTTCCTAGCTATAGATATTTTGTCATTTAGCTCTGCACAATTCTAGAGGAATGCTCACTGTGAGCTTTGACTCCATAGTTCCCGAGAGCAAGGCTGGTTTCCCTCAAGGATTGTGCAGTTCACTAAGGCAAGCATAGAACTGGGTTGAAACAATTCAAGAGACTTACTTGTGGGTTAGATAGTAATTCAATTGAAAAAACACAAGGGACAATGTAAAATATAAATCTTAATCAAAGAACAAGTACCTGGGTCAGTGTGAGATGAACTGCTGTGATTTTAGGAGGGCGGCTCGAAAACGAAGCATAGGCAAAATTTGGAGGGTGGTTGTAGCTGCTACAACAGGTTCTCATGGAGAAAGTTAGACTAGATTATTTCCATACTAATGTCATCTTGTCATGATTGGATTTCACTTGCAGGTAATACATCTTGACATGGCATGATGATGCTCAGAGATGAGGAGAAGGATATTGTGCTAGAAGACACTTGGAACTTGTGAAGACAAGATGATCATTGAACAAGAATATTAAGGGACACTGGATTGTGACAAAACTTGGAAGATCATAGTCATAGTGAAGACTCCTCTTCAATAATTTTTGAAGAGGAAGAGGAGGACCATGCAACATATTTCATGAAGACATCAAGATAGCTATAAGATAAGAAACTTGACATTACCACATCAGCAGCAAGTCCATGTCATTAGTGTAAAGTCATGTATTTTCAAAATGTCATTTCAAGATTCATATGAGTCACCATGTGTCACATCATCTGTGGATGTAATTATGTAATTTCAATAAATAATAAATGTAAAGTAGAAGTCCAAGAGTCACCAATAGAATGTGAAAAGTCATATAGAAGTCAAAAAGTCTCATGAGAATTTGAAAATTCATATGAAAGCCCAAGCATCATGAGGGGAATCCAAGGGTCACCTCATTTGTTATATATACACCCTCAGGGCACAAGAAAAGGAATTTTCACCTTGGCTTCTCCAACCAGGGATTAGAGAGAAAGATAGTTCTTTTGGAGAGTAGGTGGTTGCTCTAATGTTCCACTATTGGATCTAGTGGTGTTATTTTATAGATTTATCTTGGAACTTTTGCTTAATACATAAATCTAATTCAACCTATCTAATATCTCATACTAGTAATTACTCATGTATACACTCGGGTGGTACGTGGAAGTCCCGAACCTGTTCGTATTTTCCTATGATTAATAAAAGATAATTTCTCTTACTTTTTCACTTGTTTATATGTGGATTAATGGTTGTCATATCTATGATATTTATATGGTTTTATGCTGGTTGTAAGCATGGTCATATGATTGGTTCATGTCACGGTTATTTCATGTAGTTACTTGTAATTTTTAAAAGGATGGATGCAAGACCTAATTGATGTTATAACAAGTCAATGGAGAAGGTGATGATCCTTCTAGTTACATTTCATAAGTGCTTTTAGTCATTCATGCTATGTCTTGTATCCTAGACTTATAGGTTTCATTGATGCTAAGTGTTTGACAGAATGTTAGTCCTGGTTGGGGATGCTTAGGTGTAGTTGTGAGGTTTATTTTTGATTTAACAATATTTTCATCATGTCTTTCATGGATTCTAGAGGTTGTAACAAGTTATTGGAAAAGGCTGGGATTATGGGCTAGAAAAGTGGCTCAAATCATGGGGATGTTGGCACATGTCTGCTGAGAAGAGTCCATGGAAACTGGTACATAGGCCTGTGATAGTGACTCTAGGTTTCTTGATGCTATCATGCTTATAGCATGAGAGAGACTAGGGGTAAAAAGGATTGAAACATTAGTGGGTCCCAGGGGCATGATGTCTGAGTGGATGACATGTCTCATGAGGGTGTTGTTTCTAATGTGGATGGGTTTGATTGATGTGCTCCATTGGTTCCATTTCCTTAAGCTCACCAAAGAGGTTGAATCCCTTATAGTGGCCTCTCTCGTTGCATGCTTACCTTGGCTAGCCAATTGCTTTGGTAGACCTATTAGGGGGGGGGGGGGGGGGGGTGTGTTACAGTTTGGTATCAGAACATGGTTGCGCTCTCCTTGGGTGAATGTGTTCATCATGCATGCATGTTAGTTGCATGTGTGTTCCTTATACTTGCATTCCATGTGCTTGTTAATATTTTTAGTCTTCATATTTATGTTTCTTAGTTTCATTTACTTAATCAGCCACACACTTATATATATCACATCTGCTTTTGTATCTTTTATTAAGGGAAATGGGTCCCATAAACCCAGTCGGAGCCACTATTCCAAATGGAAAAGGAGTTGCCCTAAGTTCTCGACTGGGTGGTTTTCCCTAATGTTGAGGCAGAGATTTTCGAGCCTTCAACAAAATCATAAGAAAAACAAATTTCCTGGTTTTGGAAATAATCTTACTAAATTACTTTGTAGTGATCAAAGAGAAGGAGGTAGGTGGGGCTACCTCTGGTATCTTGTAAATCTTATCACCCAAAGTAATAATCACAGAGTGAGTCTATACTCATATACAACATGTTTCTTCTAGAAGTATGGATGTCCTAATAATACATCACAAACTTCAAGAGGAGAAACATCACACAATACCTCATCTGTGAAGGGCTTGATGTTGTAGGGAAGGTGACATTGTTGGTTGATGCGAAGATCTCATCCTTGTTGAATCCACTTGATGGTGTATGACTATGGATGTGTTGTAGTTGGTAAGCCCAACCGCTTCATGACCTATGCTGAAATGAGGTTCTTTTAGATCCTGTTGTGGACAATGAACTATAGTAGAGAATCCTTCACCCATATTTGTGAGTGGAAGAGGCATTCCCCCTCTTCTTGATCTTCAAGCTCATTCTTCTGGATCTTAGTAGTGGCAAAGGTGGCACTAGGCTCCAAGTTAATGATTTTCTTCCCTTTTTTATTCCCCTTATCAATTTCTCACTCATTGTCGGAACATACATATGATTCAGAATCCTTCAGCTCGGCCACTAGTGACTACTTGGACCAATACTCACTTGTGTTATGAGTGGAGCTCTTATGGAACTCACATCATTTTCCTGTGTCCTTCTTTGTCATTGTGGTGTTGTTCTTTTATTATGGCTTTGATGAGTTGCCTTGCGTCACCCTGCCTTGGCTTTATCCTTTTCTCTATTGTTTGGGGGTGCCTTTTCCTTGCTTTGGTTTCGTAGATCCAAAGTTTCATTTCCTCTGTTTAAACTTTTGCTCAATCTTGATAGCATATCAGTACGTTGTTCCAAGTGAGGAGATGTCCATGAACTCCTCTAGTCCTAGATGTACTTGTCTAGAGAATCGTTGTAATTGTGTACTAAATGTCTCTCAGAATCCTAGATACCCAACTTCATGTGAAGGTTATGAAAAACATTTGTAAACTCCAACACATCTTGGTCCCTTCCCTACCGTAGCATGGTCCACTTTATGTATTTATCTTCATAGCTCCTAGCAGGGTAATATTTTTCCTTGAAGGCATCTCGAAAAGAATTCCAAGTGGGTACGAATGAAAACAATGAGGATTGCCTCTCATCCTTTTGTTCATAGTACGTTTCCCACTAGTCCTTGACATGTTGGGTGACTTTGAGAAGTGCAAAAGTAATATTTTCCTGATTGGAAAAGTCATGAACTGAAAATATCCTTCCAACAAATTTAACCATTTATCTATGACATTTTCATCTATTTGGCCCTGAAATATGGGAATATGAAAGTTCACTTGTACCTTAAAAGGAGTGGCGCCTCTAGAGTGGCTGTTGGATGAAGATGCATTTCTTATTATCTAGGCAAAGTTATCCATTATCACATTCCTCTATTGCTTGAGTGATTCCTTGAGTAGTATTTTGAAAGGATCTCCCACCCCCTCTGTTGACAATAATACTGAGAGGGGGGGGTGAATCAGTATTATCTAATTCTTTTACCAAATCTTTCTTATTTATACTTTAACTTATTTTTGCATACCAATACCATAAATAATGAGCATGAACAAGAAAATCAGACAGTCACATCAAAGAACACCAGATATAAGGTGGAAACCCAATGTGGGTGAAAACCACCTGTTGCAATATGTCTCTATCTTCTTTCAATTTAGAAACTCCTTTTACAATGGTCTTGTACTGGTGCAGTCCTTTACCAGTACGCAGGCTGCAACCTGCAGAGAGCTACAACTCTCTCTCGTTTTCCAGTCTCTCCTGGAAGGGAGCTACAACCCCCTACTTCTTTTCAAGGACCACTTTTCATAAATTTTCAAACTGGATCCATATACATCAAATGATCATCAAGTACATGTAAATTATACAGTCAGCTGCAATAACCAGATCAACAATAACAGAACAGAACCCAGAACACCTTATCAACAGAAAATTTCAACCAACAGAAGATCTTAACACAGATACGCGGTTTTTCTTTTACTAGCCTGCGTTGCTACGCAGTTCACCTTCTGCCTCTCTGCGTATACCCGCATGTCTCCTTCTTCTGGACTGCGTCGCCACACACTGCTCCTTTTACGGACCTGCGAATAGTACGCACCCAAAAACAATATCGCGCCGCGTACTTTTCAGAAAGTACGCACCCAAAAACAATATCGCGCCACGTACTTCTCAGAAAGTACGCACCCAAAAGAATAATCGTGCTTCGTGCTGCTACAGAAAGCACGCACCTGAGCCACTGTTGCCCTGCGTACCTACGCACTGAGCCTTCGCCGCTTCTGCATACCCACGCACAAAACCTTCAGCTCCTTTGCGTACCCCCGCACTGAACCTTTGGCGCCTCTGCGTACCCACGCACTAAACCTTCGGCGCCTCTGCGTACCTTGGACTAGGGCTGAAATAACCTCAGATGCTCAGATCTGAACTTGTGCTCAAGAGATCACCCTTCGCCAATTCGCTTCTGACTTCTCCTTTATAAATCAATCTTTTAAGAACCGAGAACCCAATAGATCAGATCTTAAGATATTCAAAGACACTAAAGATACTTAAGCCAAATGATCTCCTTTGCTTTATATAGGCTAGCTCTTCCTCAAATCAAGGATCATGGGGCTCAATAATAATAATAAAATAATCAATACCGCGGGCCAAAACCATGATAACCCAATATAGTTGGCTAAATACCACTGAGAAACCCCACGGGTGGGCGCTTAACTGCCTTGGAATGTGTGCACTGGGGTACGCACCCCATAAATGGGTTACCAGCGTATTTGGACGCGGTCCCTGCACGGAATACCTGCGGGTACGCACCTTCTGAACTGTTCTCCTGCGTACTTCTTTATTTTCATCAAAATGAGAGCCATGCCATGGGTGTTTGCCATCAAGTACAACATCTGAAATCATACCAGAACCATAATGCCAACAATCTCCCCCTTTGGACTTGATGGCAACCTCAAAATTTTCAGCTTCATCTCCCCCTTTGACATCAAGGGCAAAGGGTTATGCTCCCCCTAAGAATATGCTCCCCCTGAGTATGAACCAGATCTGCAGTGAAGAACCATAATCCACCATGAAAGAGACAGAGACATATTGCAGCTACCTCCTTCTGCACATCATCCATAATGCCAACAATGCATTATATGCTCCCCCTGAACCTGTACGGACAACCATCAAAAAGATTCAATATGATGATGTATCAACAACCCCCAGCTTATGCCTGAGGTATTCAAAGGCCTCCCTGGGCAATGGTTTGGTGAGAATATCAGCAATTTGTTCCTTAGAAGGAACATACTCCAACTTGACCTTTTGTTCAAGAACTTGTTCCCGAAGAAAATGATATTTGATCGGTATATGTTTTGTCTTCGAATGCATGACTGGATTCTTTGAAATGTTGATTGCACTTGTGTTATCACATAAGATGGAGACAG
>APFE030017629.1:82031-119279 GCA_000404065.3 Pinus taeda
AAGATACATATGAAACATAAGAGACACATTTGCTACACTCACAACCACATGAATCTCATGAAATAGAGCCACTGCCTTTCATTAATCCTCTGTAAAAAATATACAATGCAGAAATAGAGTTTCTTTCCCACAGTCTCCCAGAAGTTACAAGCCAACCATCCCTTTGAAAATGGTTTGCATAAAATATATAGAATGTGCCATGAAGAGATAGAACACCCAAGGGTTGGGGAGTTACTCGAATCATTACAACATGAAGGTGGAGAGCCAAACATCAGCTACAGGTGTAGCGCCACAAACATGACAAATGGCTTGGGTGACCCTTTGCCTTCCTTTGCCACTTGGATAGATGCCCATCTAGAGTGAAAGTGCTTTAATAGCCACCTATGGTGTCGAAAAATGAAGTGTAGATGAGAGGGCCCACTTATGAAAAGTCGCGAAGCGAAATTTCGCGAAACAGAGGCAATTTGGGCCTTTTTTCCTATATGCGCCGCGCCCTTTTCTGTATGCGTCCCGCCATTTTGAGGCCAGTTTTGAGGCACTTGCAGGAGTCCAAAATGTTTCCAAGTGTGCTCGTTGGAAAGATCGTCCTATATAATTTCCAACCCAAGTGGAATTTTTGAATTTGGAGCTCATTTACCCCTCCAAATCTTCATTCTCCCAAGACTGCTTCCTATGTGTCAAAATAGGGGCAGTGAGGCTATTTTTTGGGTGTTTTTGACCTCCTGGAGACTCAAATCATGCCCAAATCTCTTGCCCGAATGCCAGTAGTCATGATTTTGCATTCTGAATCCAAAAATGCAAACCATTTCTCATTTGGAGCTCCCAATCCTACGCGTCACGCCTGTGGCGTGGCGCGTATAGAGAGAAAACCTGTGTTGGTGCCAAAAAAATTTCCATGTGACCAAAATTGTCCCAAATTTCTTGAAATTTAGGTTGGAGATTCCTTATCAAGTGTTATGCTGGGCCAAAGAGGCTTTGGCCAATATCTAAAGCCGATCGAGCTCCCTTTGCCTCTTTTGCTTCTTGATTGCCTTCCTCAATTTCACCTTCAAATTCCTTATTTGGGACTTGCACACTTTGTTCTGCGCCATGTAGTGGAAAGCCATGTGTCTCAGCAAGGCATGGTCCTTGTCGACCTTGTCCAATAGCCTCTAAGTGGACGTTCACTTTCTCTAAAACATACTCCCGGTCCTAATTTATTTGCTCCATAGGTCTACCTTGTGCTGCCATGATGTGTTGCCGGTTTTCCTTGATCAATTGCAACTCTATCTCAGCTTGTCAATCCTCAAGTTGTTTTTTCCTTTGCTCCAGGTATGTCATATTCCATTTGGCTCTCCCATATTAGGCATGCCAGTAGCTAATGAAATAGAGCCCGGTGTAATTGTGAAAGTAACGCCAGCCAAAGTAACTTGAGCACCATGAAAATGTAGAACAAATAGGCGAGCCAACTCATGGTGAAATTGAACATTTGCAACCCTTTCACAAAACACATAGCATGACTGAAACTGAAAACAGGACATAGCAAGAGGGCAGGCCTGCAATTCTGTAAGGGTGGTCGGTTCCTCTCTAACATGTCTGCCACTCTTATGAGGCCTCCGAGGTGCCTGTTATTCCAAGGGAGAGTCACTTTGGGTTTCTACCTCATATTCTGATGAATGTTCAAATGTTATGACTGCTATGCAAAATACCCTGAAGACAAGATGACTATTGTGTATGAACTGTGCTTGAACTACTCTTTTTGGTGTTGTATTTCAATTTCTGCCACCAAGGGAAAAAACAAATGCAACAGGGACTGTTAGGGATTGTTAGGAAGAGGAAACAATATTGAGGAATGAGAATTATTGGGATAATTTTAATTAGGGAGAGAAGGGGGATTTTATATATGGGAATAAGGTTTAGGGTTTGGGATTAGTTATATAGGGTTGAGGAGATTTTAATAAGGGCTAGGGTTTTGGGATGTTGAATGTGATGTAGGATAGATCAACTTGGTGGGGGGGTAGGAAATGAGGCAACAAGGGAGAATGGGGAAGGAGGAGAGTCCTTGGTGACAAAACTATGAGCTCAGAAACCCTGGTAGCAAATTTGTTTGTGTTGGGTATGAATTTTTGTTTCAACCTTTATCACCCTTACACCACCATCACTCAACACAAAAATGGATGAAAAATTAAGATGTTGACCCTACTTGGAAAATCCATGCAAATAGATGGAAATTTGGAGAAATTTCAATGAATTTTAGGCCTTTTAGCCCTGTGCGCTGCACCTCCCATGTGTGCCGCGCCAGTGTAAATTTACACTGGAAATTTTCTCCCAGTGCGCCGTGCTCTCTCTGTGCATCATGCCCTTTTCCAGGTTACTTTTGGAGGCCTTCGTGGTGTCAAAATTGGGTGTAGGATAGCTCGTTGGAAATGCCTTTGAGTCTACTTTCTAACCCAACTAGAATTTTTCAATTTGGAGTTAATTTTCCCTATCAAAAATCAAATCTCCCAAGACTGGTCAAAATGTGCCAAATGAGGCTGCCTAAAGGCAGGGTGCTGTTACAGTGAAATTATGAATGCCTTCCTAAACTCCAAATTTAGGTCCTGATAGGTGTTTAGAAAGATATTTGTGTCTATTTATCATTTGACTCATCAAGCAAGTTATTTGATCAACCAAGCTAGGATAAAACTTTGATTTTCCCAAGATCACTTCAGAGGTGTATCAATTCTCCCAAGGTGATTGTATTTTTGACATTTCTCTAAAACCATGACACTTGTGTAAAAAGTGAATGAGGTTTCTCTTCCTTTTGTCTGTTCTGGACAAAAAACTCTTTCAATTTTCCCAAATTTATCTTTGATTGCTCAGAAACATCATTTGAGTGAAACCTATCCCGATGTGTGGGACAAGGGATTTGCCAAAATGGAGCGAAATGAAGAGGATAGGGGGCTTCTAAATTCTTGAGAAAATTTTTGGAAGTGGGGAGGGATGTTAGAAAGTAGGGGAAAGTGGAATCTCAGAAATTGAGTGAGGGAAAGGGGTCCAGAAAGGGAAAACATAGGCCTAGCTTAGAAAATTGCCAAGTTTTAGCAAGAAACTAGGGTTTGTGCAAAAATGAGGCATTTGGGGGATTTTAGTGATTGTAAGTGTTTAATAAGGTACATTATGGATAGGGGAAGGTGTATGAACATCAGGATACAAGTTTTTCTGATGATTTAACCATCCAAGAGAAATTAGCTTCAAAACCCTAGGAGAGGGAAATGAACCTTGCCTAGGCGCAACTGAAGCATGAACAAGGTGTAAAATGACCCAGTGGAACTTGACATGGTGATGAAAACCCTTTGAATGATGGTACACCCAGTTGCATGGTGACATGGAACGCCATTTGGACAACTTTGACAAGGGTAAAATCCAACCCTAGACCTAATGCTTAGCGACCAAATTATGCTTGAAGACTAACTGAAATGACAAAATTTGACCTTGACACCTTAAAATCACTTTATAAGAGCATGTTTGATCATTGAAGGAAGGCTGCAAAGACTGACACTAACATATACATCAGTTTGTTTCAGTTGAATGCATAGAATTCTACTAATTATCCATCTACACTAGACTTCCTTCTTTAATTCTTCACTCACCAATACTACAAAACATAGAAAACTCCACTACCTGTGTGTAGGCCACCATGGCTGATTGTTAGTATTTTGGAACAAGATGTTGTTAATATGTATAATGTGTTTGTTCTCTGAGTGTGTTTATTAAGATGTCTTAGGCATTGACCTCTTTATCAACCCGAAGGCTGTCTCTAGGAACCACACCAAATATATTAGCTAATAAATGATATTTTTTATTAAGAGATGTAGAGATAGAAGTAATATTAAAATATGAAAAAATAGAAATCAAATCCCATACCTCAGCTTGAAAACTCCTTAAGTGAGCCGAAGCACAATGTTTAGGATTGCACACTTTCTTAACAATGGTTTTTGAATAGCCATAGACACTAAATCATTGAATTCCAAGGTAAATAGTCGTTTTAAGCCCATGGATGAGAGCGTTATAATATACAATATTATTAGTGCATTCAAATTCCAATCTACAAGAAATAAAAATATTATTACCTTTTGGGCCTTGGAGAAAATAACCAGCACCTGTGCCTTCTTGTGAATTGGATCCATCAAAATTTATTAACTAGATTTCATTACATGGATTACTTTTAAAAGTATTTACATAAAGTAATTTTTTATTAGTGATCACCAATCTATTAACAAACATATGTTCATATTGTTGTTGAGTATTTGTAACAGGAAAGGTTTTAGTAGCAAAAATTCTAAAAAATGAATTAATGGTTAAGGAGTCATTAAACATGCTCAATTGATTAGGACCATCAATACTAATAACAACATGTTTCATGTAATGTTCTCTAATAACTATTACCTTATTAGGTTCCCCTTTCCAGGTAACCATAGATGAATCGAATATGTATCCAAGTATCCTTTTAAGTGTTGCATCCAATCTCAGCTTGAGAACAATCCATAACCCTCTAGTTCATTTGCAATCACTTTATCAACGATTTGATGAACTCCATGATCAGAAGACAATGTAATCAAAACATCATTCAATTCTCCTACAACCTTAACATTGGTTTTGTTAAGCTTTACAATTTTTATTGGATGGTTTCATTTGAGCATTAATTTTCTTGTAAACAGAAAGGGGCATGACATTGAAAGAAGTTCCAGAGTCAATCATGCATTATGAACATTCTGATTAAAATTTTCAAAAGTCAGCAAGAAAGGAGGTGTTTTCTTATTTTGTGGAGGAGAAATATATGAAGGGTGCTTCATAGTATTAACATGATCAGATCAAGATTTATCAAGACTAGCCACATTTTCTCCACAAGTAGATTTGTTCGTATTGGATTCTTCAACAATATGTTGTTGAATTTTATTTTGAGTTATGGGAATTTTCAGTAGCTCAAAAAGGTAAATATTGGCCTTTAATCTATTAAGGTCTTCAATTAGATCATATCCTGGATATAGAGTAGAAAATTTATGTGTGTTTCCTAGTTACATTTTGTAATTTTTACCCTTATATAAAGGCGAAAGATCTTGATTATTGTAGAAATAACTCAAAATTTGTAGCTTCTTATGAATTCATAATGAAAACAATAGACACAAATTTCTTCTGTTAAATCTACAGAAAGTAAAACATACAATAGAAACACATGTAATAACATGCAACCATTCATTCACAATGACCACAATATTTTTACTGGGGAACACAACTAAGAAAATCCCCTCCTCTATTTTGTATTAAAAAATATGAGAATATTGATCTATTACAATGACTACTTCAATCCTTGAAACTTAATCTACACTTCAATACTGATCTCCTTTTGAGTCTACTCTAGAAAATACTAAGACTGCACTTGCTCTACCTACACTCACTCTTCCTACACTTGTGCTTCCTACAGTGATGTTCTTACACTTGCTCTTATTTCCTTACACAATTCTAAGGAAATTAGCTCATCTACTACATGAAAAAACACTTTGTACGCTCAACAATATACAATAATGATTACAATGATGCCTTTTTCCTCCACTCAACTAGGAAATTCGAATTCCATGCATGGCTAGGGATATTTTTAGTAAATTGACTAGTTGACTAAGAGATCAGTGAGTTAACAACAATTACAATTAACTGAACTCCTACTCACTTTATTTGTGACTAGAGCTTAGATAACTGAATTTCATTAACAATAACTCCACTATATTACTAGATTTTAGAAATCAACTCATGCAAAGCTCTACTTCTTTCCCACAAACTCGAATTGACTAACTTAAATAAGTGACTTACCCATGTCACTCCTTCTAATTACAACTAAAGTCATCCTACTAATATGGAAATTCAAAATTCTCCATTTGACTAAGTCACAAGTCAAATGAATCCTTTTCTTACTGCAATATTACACTCCCTCAAGGCAAGAAAAGGGTTTTGCAAGACTCCAATCCTTCTCCTCCTAAGGAATGTACCGTAACACAATTAACACTCCCTCTCAATGTTTTTGTTGCTACTACAACAACTACAACTAGAAAGCACCCAAACTACTAAATCAATTGTGTTTCTGAGTTGCAACTGTCTTCTGAGTCTCTGACGGCTACTTGCCTCTACACTATTATTCAAGATATGACTACATAAATTGACATTGATCCTTCAGATACTATATATTTTGTGCCCCTATAACAAGTGTAATGATCCATGAGAAGAGTATACTACAACTACTGCTACACTCCTATGTACCCTGCCCAAAACTATGCAACTTTGGGACTAAGGCTCTACAATGCCCCACCTCACTCTTAGAGGTATAACTGGATGCATGGAGAAATCTACCTATAGCTTCTAGAGATTCTTAAATCGAACACAAATTTGTTTTACTCATCTAGTAGAAAAATTATTTAGATAATATTTCCCCTTATATAACACCACATCATATCCTCTGTCTTCAAGTATAGCTACAGAAACTAAATTTTTCTTCAAAATGGGTACATACATTAAATTATTTAGGAGAAGATGAGATTCTGAATCCCTATTAATGGTGAAAGTTCTAATCCCTTTGGTACTATCTCTCCCATCATGTCTAAGCTATATGGGTAATTGTAGGTCCTTATCCTCTAGGTTGCGGAAGAACTTCTTATTTCCTATCATATGATATGAAGCATAAGAGTCTAGGTACCATTCACTCCATCTATGATTTCCATGCAATAAATGAGGGTCAAATCCAACTCTAATTATGATGTGAGAGAATCTTCTCTTACTGTTTTTGCAGGTTACTTACTAGATTTATTGTGTGGACACTTGGTTGCATAGTGTCCATACTCATGGAAGTGAAATCATTTAATTTTACTGAGGTCTTTCTTCTTGCCATGGTTTTGGCTAGATTCTTCCTCACTTGGGCCTTCTGGCCTTTGGAATTATTTCCTTTTACTGCTAGATAATTGTTTTCTTCCTCCTTAGATTTGGATGTCAAACCATCTCTACTGTTTCTTTTGATCACCTCCTACACCAAATCAGACCAAAGTCTCTCCTAATATAGTAGCTTGCCTCTTCCATTAAATGAATCTTGATAGTTGTACCAGGATTTCGGAAGGAAAATGAGTGCTAAGCTCACAAGTTGAGATGATGACACATTTTCTCCTACTCCTCCAAGCTCATCTCGAACCTAAGTGAATCTGGATAGGTATTGAACAACAATTTCACTTTTACCCATTCAAATGTTGTGCAGATTGTCTCTCAATTCCAATTTCCTGGCATCATTAATGCTATGGAATAGATCTTTGATATTTTTCCACATTGCAAAAGAAGTCTCCTTGCTATGAAAATTTGAACCACATGATCTTTGATACCCTCTAGAATAATCCTCCTAGCTTTTGTTATGTCTTTCTTCCATTGAGCAAGTATCAGTTGTGGCTAGTTTTGGAATATCATTTTTTGTGTACTCTAATACTCCATTTTCATCCAATACAAATTCCATCCTATATTTCCAAGAACAAAAATTTGAGGTTCCCTCCAAGGCATACTGAAGCCTCAAACCATTGAAATACATTATTCCTGCACTGAAGAAGATCTGCACCAAAAACTATGCAAATCAAAATATTTCTGAGAGAAGATCTGAAACCTAATTTCTATATAGTCTTCAATAGCTTTTATAGCATGTATAAATAACTTTAAGTTTGTAGATGATAATGAATTCAAATTTGAAACAATAGACACAAATTTCTTCTACTCAATTTGTGGAAAGGAAATCACACAATAGAAACCCATGCAATAAAACATAACCATTCAACCACAATGAACACGATATTTTATTGGGAATTCAACTAGGAAAAACCACTCCTCTATTTTGTATTAAATTGTATAATAATATTGATCTATTACAATGACTTCTTCAATCCTTGAAGCTCAATCTGCACTGCAGTATTGATCTCCTCTTGAGTATGCTGTAGAAAGTACTAATCCCACACTCATTTTTCCTACACTCTCTCTACCTACACTTGTGCTTCCCAAACTTTCTCTATCTGCACTCATGTTCATGCACTCTCTCCTATTTTCTTGTGCAATTATGAGGAAATTAACTCATATATTACATGCAAAAAAAATTGTACACTCAATAATATACAATAATGATTATATTTATGCATTTATCCTCCACTCAACTAGGAAATTCGAATTCCATGCATGAATAGGAATATTTTTAGTAAATGTATTAGCTAACTGAGAGATCAGTGAGTTAACAATAGTTACAACTACTCAAATGAACTCCTACTAACTCTATTCATGACTAGAGCTCAGATAATTGAGTTTCACTAACAATAACTCCACTATATTTCTATATTTTAACAATCAACTAATGCACAACTCTACTTATCACCCACAAACTCAAATTAACTAACTTAATTAAGTGACTTGGCCATATCACTCCTGCTAACTGCAACTCAAGTCATCCTGCTGATGCGAAAATTCAAATTTCTCCATTTGTCTAAGGCATAAGTCAAATGAATCATTTTCTTGCTAAAATTTAACAATTATTAGTTAGGATTTTACTAGTATTATTTTGGTGTTGATTCATGAAAATATATTCAAAATCATCTTCAATCATATTATCTAAAAAATTACCAATGGTAGGAGGTGGTCGATTTTCATCTTCTGTTTCAATTTTATCTTTAGCTTCCTATCTCTCATTTTCATTAGAAGTTGATTTTGTTCCTGCAATTATTGCTTGTAAAATGTTTGATAACCCTTCAACACTAAGACCTTCATTAGGGGGAATATATTTTTTTTGGAATTGTTTTTCAAAATATGATTTAAAGTTTTCCCTATTAGATGGTCCTTATTTTGAACTCTTCTTAAGATCTATGACTTCATTAGTCACCTTATTAGGGACCTTTTAAATGCTTTCAAGATCAAAAGGTGATTGGTCCTTCCTTTTTGTAGGTAATTTTGACATCATTTTAGGTTTCTTCTTAGTAGATGAGGCTTGATCACTCTATTCTTTAGAATTATTCTTAAGGCTAAGTATGTCCTTCTCAATAGAAATAGATCCATTTGGGCACATCAACCCCAACTTATAAATCAGTATTAATAGGGCACATCAAACCCTGATTCAAATGTTACATGCCCTAAATGAAGTCAACCATCAGAATGCCTCCTTCCCAAGAGATTTCGTGACTAAAATCATCCAAAAATTTCCTCTAAGAAGATCAACATAGGCAGGCCTTCATCAGGGTGCACTAAAGTGTAGTCCAGTACATTGCCTGGGTGCTATGCAATGAACTTGAGCCCTCTTTGGCCTACGCTGGACAAATTTGAGTGAAATTTCATTGGGGTTTGGGAATATTCTTATCCATTGGATGCATCTAGAAGTTTCCCAAGTTTATCTACTCCTTTGAGCTCAAATTTGGATGAGGTAGAGAGTTAAGGAAAATCAATCCCTTTATCCCTTCCTCCATGGAACTAAATTCTAAGTTTGAGAGGGCATTCATTATCACCATTTATGGCATAACTTCCTTCATTCATCTATAAAAAGACCATTCATCTAAGTGATCAGGGGCTGGAAATATTTGAATTATAGAGAGATGCTGTTAGTATGATACTTGAGTTCGTTTCAAGTATTGTCATTTTGTCAAAATGTCTTGCTTGTTATGAGGAGAGGATGGGATTGAACTGGAGGAGTGATACTGAATCAAGAAAATTGGGTTCTAAATATTCCTTTTACTAATAAAGTGTTCAAATCTTTTTCCATATGTTTTTATTGTCCATTAATGCTTTCATATGTGTATTATGAACTTGATTCCATTCTATGTTTAATCAATAGATCATTATCATATGCTTTGATTGGTTTTTGTCTTCTATCTACGTGTAGGTACTTTTCAAGCAGATTAAGTATGGAAAGGAGCGACAAAATTGGTCAAGGGAGATAATGAGTAAGTGAAAGCTACAGGTAGGATTCTTTACTATATTATTTAATCTACTAGTTATAGAAAAGGTAGAGAATGCTTTGCACTATTGTTCTAGACTTAGCTACTAGTCTAGGGGTTTAAGCGTTTATCCGTAGACACTTAAACTTCCCAAAAAAAATTGGTGACTTCACTGGGGAGAGATCATCCATCTTAGTAGCTTATCATCCTCTTAAGAAATTTATACATACTGTACTTGTGGTCATTGATTGAATTTCAGTCTGATTTCATAGAAAATTGAGTCAAATTTGTGTCAAATTGCCTTTAGAAATGGTTTACTGTCACCAGTGCAACCCAATGAAGGACACAATGTGCTGCAATGCACTTGCGGAATAGAGCCAATGCACTGAAGCACACTGTCTCTCACTGCTGTTTGCGCTAATCCCCTGAGGGTCATTTTCCCATCTAGGAGATGAGGTTTTGTACCAATTTTCTCTTGTTTGAATGATTTGCTGAATGTCAATGATGTATTGTCTCTGAAAATAACTTGTCATCTCCTTACCTAGCCCTAATTAGAATATGATTGATAAATTTTTCTTATGTATTTACTTTGTCATTTTCAATCTATAGTCGAAGGTTAGTTTTTGGTTGATTGATCTTTGTCAAAAGGAAGTGTCGTAAAATCATCTTTTCCTTCGAAAGTTAAATTGCGGTAAAATCCTCATTCATGAAAGATCGATTGATTGATGTATGCATATGATTAGTCTTTTCATTGAAAGTGTCGTAATTCCATATTTCTTTGAAAACGAAAGTGTCGTAAAGTCTTCCTTTCCTTGAAAATAAATTGTCGCAAAATTGTCATTTTTATGAAAAGAGTTTTTTGATCAATTGTGCATTAGTTTTCCTTTTTTTTCATTCACATTAAGGGAAATAAAAAAATAAATACATGCATGTTGCATTGAAAAAGGTTGTGTGTGCTGATAGGAATAGTGTAGGGAATTTGCATTTAGATTGTGCTCTTTTCTCTTTGATCAAAAGAAATATGATTGCTTTATCCCTAGGTAGCTAGGATTTTCATTGTTAAATTGAATGGAAAGAATGCTTATCATGATGGTTGCATTCCTAGGAGTTTTAGAATACATCACATGGTGAACTTGAAAGGCAAATTCCTAAGCAAGATCAACTTAAAATAAACATCAATTTAGCCAATAGAGCATTGTCATTAACAAGAACATTTAGTGGTTCTAGGCTAGAGACATGTTCTGACATTGTAAAACAAATTAGTTGTCGCTAACTTGTCTACAATACATCCTGAGTGTGGTACCTCATTCCATGTACATGAGTACATCATAGCTTTTCCATGTACCTTTGGGTATATAGGGCGGTGTTACAGTACGTAAAGTATATGGGAATGCTTTCACTGTGTGGTTTTGCATTAGACAACGCTTATACGGACAAAGCCTCCACGTGCCTTCAGGTATATATGGGAGGACAAATCTAGGTTGCTATCCATCCTTAAGTAACCGAGTCAGCCACCCTGTAAACTATGATACACCAAACACAACATTCGGGGAGATTGCTTTCCCGTACTTCTTGGTTCACCAGGAGGTATTCTACAATTCACAGTTGCTTGGTAAACCTTTTCCCTAGTAAACCCCTTTTTATTTATTTATTTTTCGATGACAAAATTAATTAGCAATCATGGAGGAACATCAACCCATACCTTGTCATTCATAGAGAATAGTGAGCAAACCACCTTTGCCTCCTGAAGCGACACCAATTCGGGCAAAACAGTCTCGCTTAACTGAGTCTAGTACATCAAGAACTCCTAGTTCTTCATCTGAGTTACCTGAACCATCTAGTTCGGTAAGTACAAAGACTCCAATTACTCCAACTATTTCTGGCAGATCCATTCCTGAAGAGGAAGTTTCACAATTACTTGAGTACATTAGCACTGATCCTAGTGAAACAATAACCGAAGTTATTCAACCACAAGTTGATCCTCAACTTGAAATTGCTCAACAAGAAAGTACTTTTGAACTTGAATAAGTTCAACCAAAAGTTAATCTAGAATCTATCCTAGTTCAAATAGAAGTTACATTTGAACCTGAAGTTGTTTAGGAACCTCTTATTGAAAATGTTGTTCATTTACCCGACCATTTGGACTTCGAATTTGAACATTTAGAAGTTGTTACATTACCGGAAGATGATCAACTACTTACCCCTCAAACATCAATAACTATTGAAACTTCAACTTCATCAACACCAGAAATATTTTATGGACCTGACGGTGAAGTTCTTCCACCAGGTTTAATTTCTATAGAGGAGGAATTGGAAGAAGATTCCACGCTTGGAACCTCGTTTCACTTTGGAACTAGGCTTTATCTTTACCCTAATACTCCTGATTTTTTCACTTCATTTGATCTTGCTTCTTTTCAAGTACCCATCGAATCTTTAGGACAACTTTTGGGTCAGTTAACTATGGTTGAACAACCATCAACATCTAAGACTATATCATCTAATGCCGCTGTAGCAAAATCTTCTATTGTAACCTCTTCAATGTTTTCTACCACACTTGAGTCACACCTATATGGTGAATCGTCTGTCCTGATTGGTTACCAATCATTATCTAGAACCCACTCAAGGGTTTCTTGTACACCATGGTCATCACCCATGTCCTCAACCAGAATTTTACCTGCTTCTTCTCTAATGGTAACTCAACAGTTTGATCCTGCTTATTAGTATCAAGCTGGGAAATTTGGTCAACAATGACCTATGTATCCATTAAATATTGGATTTCCACCATATGGAGAGCAATATGCTTATTCACTATATCCTCCTTATTTTGGGGGACTACCATATGGTAATATCCCACAGTATTTAGGTCAATCTAGAATTAGAGTTTATTAATGGCAACCAACAATGCCAGTTCAACCAAGGGTTGTGTATCCAACACAACCAATGCAAACTGTGTTAGTTATTCCTACTACACTTGTTATTACTACTATACGACAGTCACAAGTTCAAACTGTTGTATCTCAACTTATACCAACTGATCCTTCTACCTTGAAACCATAAGTTTCAAGTCAAGAAGTTCAAGTTCCTCAAGTTGTTTTACAACAACCACTTGTTTCTGAAGTTCAACAACAACGTTAGGTTAGTGTACCCTTATTTGGACTAACCCAGACTTACACTAGTATAGTTTATTGACAACCTGGCCAACCTTTCACTGTTGGATAACAACGACCGTTAAATCCACAACAGTTGTACCAACAACAACAACAATTGATTCAACAACCGTGGCAACCTCAGTTTCAACAACCCCAATTCCAACAATTCCAACCCTAGCTTGGACTTATTCCATAGGCTCAAGCTAGTTTTGGTCAATCTCAAGCTTACCAAGGTCCTCATCAATAAGGCTTTGCAGGTTATGGACAACAACACATTCAACCTGGTTATCAAAAACCACCATATACTGGTTTTGTTCAATAACCATACCAAGGTTACCAAATGTAGATGCCCTATGTCGGTATGCAAAGACCTATTGCCCAGGTAATTCCATCATATCCCAGGTATGCTCAACCTAATTTGAATCGACAGTTTTTGTTTGTAGCAACTTTAGAATTACCAGATTTAAATCGACTCACTAATGATCCCATCTTATATCCACCTTGGTGGCTGGTAATTCTACATAAGTTACCATCTGACATTTCAAAGTTTAATGGAAATACTGGAGAAGACCCATCAAATCATGTTATGACCTTTCATTTGTGGTGTTCATCAAACTCCTTAAATGGCGATTCGGTCAGACTTTGTCTTTTACAAAGAACACTTACTGGTCCAGCTGCTAAATGATACATTGAATTACCAAGAGCTTCTTTCGATAATTTTACCACTTTAGCCACTACTCTTTTGACCCACTTCCAGTTACCTATCAGATATGAGACTGGAATGGAACTCCTAACCAACTTTAAACATACTACTTCTACCCATATATCAGATCATATTCATGAGTGGTGACGTCGTCTTCGAATGGTTAAGACATATGTTCCCAATCAGCTTTTAGCTAAGTGGTTCATAAAATCCTTGTTGCCATCAATCACCAAGGATGTGGCAAAAGGTGGAGTTGTCACAGAAGAGCAAGTCATTGCTCATGCCCAATACTTGGATTTTATTTACACACAATCCGGCATGCTTTATGATAAAATTCCCAATGCACCTCAACCAACTTTCACTATTCCACCTCCTAAAATTGAGTAAGGACTCTCATGCCAGTGATGGTGTGATTGGTTCTTCAAGCACACAATCAGCAGGAAGGCCATCTGGTCAAACTCTTGTTGTTTCCAATCAAACTACCAATGCATCAAAAAATACTCTTGCCTCTAAGATTAATGCCGTGTCATTTGACAAAGGAAAAAATCCAAAGCAACTAGTAGGCAAGAAAAAGGGGAAAAAGAAAAAGAAACAAGAAAATTTCCCTCTAGAGAAATCATCTCATTCTTCTACTTTAGCAAGGAAACCTCGTTATCCATGTCTGATATGTAATGACGATCATTTTACAAGAGATTTTCCACATCACTCTAAGGTATCTAAACTTTTAAAGATTTCAAACACATCGATAGTGTTGACAGATCCATTTCCAACCCAAAATACACATTGGGTTGTAGTAGACCATGCTTTCACATCCCAAGTACTCATGTTATCCATCACAAAGCCACAAAACAAATTTTTGGTTTCAACAACGAACAAAGATTATGGAAATCTATCTTCATCGAATAATGAAGCCACTGATCAACCTAATCCTTTGACTTCAACTTCATCTAAAGTTGTTCCACCCATTGTACTTGAATTGACAATAAAACCACCAAAAGGAGTTGTGCACAAATTGAAATTCAACCCTCAGGCTCGAGCAGCTCAAAATTATAACATAGTGGAGTATCTTGCTCAATCACCTTCTGCTATGTCAACACTCGAGGTGTTGCAAAAATGTCCCTCCCAAAAACAGGCTTTACTGTTAGCAATAGGTGGAAAAGATCCTACGGATTCAAATCTTGTGGTTTCTAACCATGTCGGATATTCACCACAGTTACCAGTGCAATTAGCTTTCCTAATCCAAGTAAAAGCTCTCAATAAGTATGTTCACTGAACTATTATTGATGAGGGGGCATCTACTTGCATTATGTCCATGAGCTACTAGAAAGCACTTGGTTCGCTGCAATTGTCATGATCACCAACCACGTTGAAAGCTTTTGATGGAAGAACATATACTCCGTGTGGGATTTTGAGTAACCTGCAAATCAAACTTGGGGGCAAAATAATTACTGTTGAAGTTGAGGTAGTTGACAGACCCCTTGATTACAACATTTTACTAGGAAAGCATTGGGTATATGCTATGGCTGCTATGGTTTCCATGTACTTTCATACTATGGCATTCCCTTTTAAGGGTGGAAACATAATCATTGATCAGATATCGTTCTTTGCCAATAGTTCACAGGCTACGGGAATAATTCTGTTGGTACACGGACTGCCGCTGTCACTTCAAAGTGTTGGAGTAGGTCTCTTTAAAGATCCTTCCCTAATGGACACTTTTACCCTCTCGTCACCATATGATTTGGCAGAAGTGGCAAGGGTAGAGACTTGCAACATGATTTCCTCCACCTCATCTGATTTAAGGAGGATTTCTAACCAAGTTGAGGATGATAGTAATATGGAGGTGTTGTCGTTAAGCCCCATTGAATCATCATAGCAACCAATCTTTCAGGCTTATGTGGCAAACCCAAATCCACACTCAACATTTGTATGGGTAGATAGGTCATTAGAATATGGTACCTCTTCAAATTCTTTTTCATGTATACATTCTAAGGATGAAGGAATCATCAAATCAATGATGATAGGATAGGAACCATAGGAAGATTATCATCATCGTTCCCATCTTCTAGATGACATCAAAGATTATTCAAATGAGCTAAACCACCCATCAATCGTTGATTTCCTATCGAACTCTGTTTGAGTAGATACTGTAGATTCTGAGCGTAATTTGTCAAACATAGAAGAAATGATTTCTATAAACATTTCAGCCAAGCCTAACATTGTAGAAAACATTCATGTCAGAAAATCTTGTTCTCCATTGGAACTTGATTATTACCGTGCTCTCTTTCGTGAAATTAGAGACATTTTTGCATGGTCTTACGAGGAGATGCCAGGAATTGACTCAAGCATTGTTGAACATGAGATTAAACTGTACCCTGATGTCAAACCAATATGATAGCGGCTTCGACCTATTCATCCTAAGAAAGACATTGCCATTAAAGTAGAGGTTGAAATTTTTTTGCTTGCTGGCTTTATTCTTCCTGTACCTCTTACCGACTGGGAACCTAACATTGTTCCAGTTATGAAAAAACAAGGGACAATTCGAGTGTGTGGTTATTATAGGGATGTAAATCAAGCATGTCCAAAAGACAATTCTCCTACAACCTTTATCGACTAGATTATTGACGAATGTGCCGGATGTGAAATCTTCTCATTCATGGATAGATTTTCTGGCTACAATCAAATCAATATCCGCCAACAGGACTAATCTAAAACAACCTTTATTTGTCCATGGGGCACATTAGCCTATTGAAATTTACCTTTTGGTTTGAAGAATGTAGGGGCTACGTTTCAGAGGGCAATGAATTATGCTTTCCATGACATCAAGCACATTGTTCAATCTTATCTTGATGATTTTCCTACTCATTCATGAAAGCAGACTAATCACCCACAACATTTGTGAGCAATATTTTTATGGTGTCGACACTACAAGATATGACTCAATCCACACAAGTGTGTGTTTTGTGTCGGCTCTGGTCAATTGCTTGGATTCATGGTCTCAAAAGATGGAATTCGGCTTGATCCCATTAAGGTTCAAGAAATCCTTGACTTGCCTCCACCTTTAAACTTGTTACAGTTATAGAGACTTCAAGGGAAGGCAAACTATTTGATGAGGTTATTCCAAACTATGCTAAGTTGGCTAAAGGTTTCACGTGTCTATTGAAGAAAGGGGTACCCTTCCATTGGGGTCAGGTTGCACAAGCTTCCTTTGATGCTATTAAAGATTCCCTAATTAGAGCATCATTAATGTATGGCTCAAACCTTCAAAAAGACTATTACTTGTATATCCCCACTGCAGATACAACAATTGGCATGGTTTTAGTCCAAGAAGAAAGTGGAATTGAACACCCTATTTATTACTTGAGCCATAATCTCAATGATACAGAAAGTAAGTATTCTTATGTCGAAAATTTAGCTTTGGTAGTCGTTCAAGCTGTGTAGAGGTTTCATCATTACATCCTCCTCCAGAAAACTACTATTATATCAGATTGCAACCCTATGACACACATTTTTTCACGTCAATTGCTGGGTGGAAAATATTCAAAATGGATAGTTTTTTGGATGGAGTTTGATTTGGAATTCATCAAATCTAAATCAAAGAAATCTCTTGTTTTCGCTGAGTTACTTTGCAACGTTCCCTCATCCTGTAATGATTTAACATCTGAAGCATCAATCTTGGATGAGTCTCTGTTTCTTATCACATCAAGTGATCCGTGGTATGGAGATATACTGGTCTATCTCCAGACCCAAGCTTTCTGGCCTAATACCTCTCACTCTGAACAACGACGTACTCGATACCAAGCCAAAGATTATCTGATCATTGGCGATATGCTTTATCGTCGTGGTGTTGATACAATTTTACGTAGGTGCCTTACTCACGAGGAAGCCGAGAAAGCTTTGAATGAATGTCATTCAGGTGCTTGTGGTGGACACTTATGTGGGTATGATACCACGCAAAAAATTCTCCGTGCTGGTTACTTCTGGCCAACCGTATTCAAAGATTGCATTATTGTTGTTAGAAGTTGTCATGCATGCCAGATATATGACTGAAAAACCAGATTACCACCTACACCATTGCATCCAGTCATTTTTGTTAGCGCATTCGCCAAATGGGGCATTAAATTTATGACATGTAACCCCACCTTGGTGGGGGGGCATGGGTATATTATAGTCGTTGTTGAATATTTGATCAAATGGGATGAGGCGATTCCAACATTGAACAATGGTGGCAAAATGACTGCTTTATTTTTCTTAAACCATGTGGTTGCCAGGTTTGGTGGACCACAAGCCATAGTTATAGACCATGGATCGCATTTTCGCAATCACATGATGGTTGAATTGACTGCCAAGTTAGGACTGTCACATGATAGTTCTACTCCATCCTACCCGCAAGTTAACAGACAAGTTGAGGACATCAAAAAAGTCCTTAAGTGCATGTTGCAAAGAATGATTGGAGTTCATAAAAGAAATTGGCATTTAATCCTATACTCGGCTTTGTGGGAATATTGAACCTCGGTGAGAAATGCGATTGGATTCACACCCTTTCAGTTGGTGTATGGTTTGGAAGCAGTCTTACCAATTCAATGTGAAATCTCGTCTCTCAAACTCAAAATTCACCTGCTACCTGACACTTCTGAAGAGGAAGCACGTTTCTTGGAGTTGATCCATCTAGATGAAACCCGGCGTGATGCTGCATTGGCTAACAAAGTGCATAAGAAACGTATTAAGGCACAATATGATAAAAATATCAAGCCTCGTGTCTTCTCAGAAGGTGAACTGGTCTTGCTTTACTATCAGGAGTCTAATAAACTTGAAGTAGGAAAATTTGAACCGTTATGGATGGGCCCTTATATTGTTAAGCATGTTTTGACAAAAGGTGCCTACGAGTTAGTAGACTATGACGGGATTCCATTGTCGCAGCCCTGAAACGACCTATACCTTGAACATTAGTATGCTTAGTTAAGTGTAGTAAAACTCATTGTATATGTGATTTGATTTCATGTGTGTGTGTGTTTTTTTAGAGTTTTTATTTGGTTAAGTAATCCACTTTGCATTTGTTGTAGATGTTGAACTTTTCAAAACCATTTGTTGGTTACGCCGATGGGGCTAGTCATAGTACGCATAACCTTCAGCATGGGAAATTTTCACTCCAAGCGGTGAGTTAGTGATTTTTAGAGGGATTTGTATTATTTTTTCGATGAACAATATCGCTGAGTATAGTGCATTGATTGAACTTCTCTCTGATGCCATTTCACTTGGCATACGCTGAATCATCATCAGGCTGGTCTGAAAACTCGTTGTACCACAACTTACGGGCATTTATACCATCCAAAACCCAACAATTCATTGCATGTTCCTTAGAGTTTGTATTTTGGAAAGGTATTTTGAGTTGATTCAATATCAGCATATTTCCAGAAATCTAAACACATTAACTGATTCTTTAGTGAATTATGTGTTAAATAGAGATTTGCGACATATGTAAAGTAAATATTTTCAATTAACATCATCAATTGAATAGGATTGCATCACATAACCATAATAAAACTCTGAAAGTAAAATAGATAGTTGTTTTAAAATTTTTTACAAATAGTTTGTGTCCAATACAAAAATTGGTCATCTGACCTAAAAACTCAAAATGTATGGAGAAAACATCTAAGTAAACTAGTGGTGCTCATGATAATAGGTCACAGCGTGTGCTATCATGTGTAAAAGTCTCATCCAACAACTTGGCACAATAATGGTGTGGCGCTACAGTTGCATAGGCAACTCCTCGATCCGGACATCTGGAATGCCTAGGGTCAAACCCTCTATGTGGTCTTGTAGCTCAGCCAATGTCTCAACTAAGTCTAAGTCTTAGAGAACTGCTCTCCCAACAGGTCTTTATGTTGGCCCACCTGCCACTCGTTGGTGCCCCACAGGTTGAATAGGTCCAACATATGCATACATAAAAAATGATTTTTTTTAGTCTTGGAGTTAATCAAAAAACACAAAAAAAATGTAGAAACTTTAAAATCAAAAAACACTTTTGTCAAGAAATTTACCTATAACACCCCATTGTGCTCCAAATGGTAACATCAAGGTTAGATCTCCATGGAAACCCATCCCTGAATATGGATACTCTGCGATGGCCATATCCTGTCGATCAAGCCACTCAAAGAATGCAGCAGTAAATGAGATCAATGATTGATTAACATGCCTAGCCATAAGATCTACCCATCTATGCATCCATGGATCCCTAGGTCCAAATACACCCAGTGAAACTTGTTATAGCCACATAAGTGGAATTCTCTCCAAGGAGAAAGAAATCAGGATCGACCCATAGCCAAAGTTCTTTCTCCTTCCACTTTTCACCTTGGTCAATTGTTCTTTCAAGGATGAAAGTACTGCCTTGCACTAGTTGAACACTTTTCGCTCTAAACACTCTAATGCATACTACTTGTATGATCTGTTTGCCAAATGTAGTGTCACGCTGCCAGCCAATTTGGCAATGGTAAAGAGGATCATCCTCAACGGTAAATCACTAACATCCCTGATGTTAATATTTCTGTCCCTACTAGGCTGTGCACCTGGCTGGGAAAACTGTCATATGTAATCTCTCACTCGTTCACCACCTTTGGCAAATCCAGAAAGTGAGATGGGGGCACCTTGCCTCGACAGTCCAGTAAGAAAATATATGTCATCGATGGTAATTGAGACCACTTTGTCTCTAATGTGAATGACTGATTAGTAGGATCCCACGAATGAACAAGGAAATGAAAAAGGTCCATTTTTTGTCTCATACCAGGTAATCAGAAATATTTGAGTAGCCTGCAATTCCTTAGGGCCTCAACCGTGCCCTGGTTATTTAGGGAAATCATATCCTATTCTTCATGCTCTCATTCTCTCCATGTAATCGTCATTCTGATCCGATGAATACCTGAAAATACAACCATAAGACAAATTAGGATCTATTTCTTGCAAAAAACAGAGAAATGTTTGGGTAGAAATAGTTTAATGAAATTTGGTTTTGTGCTTAGCGCAGCCCAGCCTTAGGGACAATGCACTGCAATATAGGCAACCTTCTAGGTAAGTGCACTGCAGTGCACCTTTCGATGATAAAAGGGTCCAATGATCCCAGATTGGAAAATTGAAACCCTAGGGGCCCCAAAAACTCAAAATTTTTTCCTAAAACTGAAAATGAATGATATGGAATGAAAGAGAACAGAGATAGCTCCTACCTAGTTTGGATGGCATGAGGAATGGTCCACTGAATCCTTCACAATCACCTGGTGAACTTTGAGGTAAAAACTACTCCAAAGCACCAAATTCAAAGGGTAAATGTGAAATGGTAAAAATGAATGGTGAAACTTGTTTTTATGTTTATTTCTTGCTCATTAATCGAGTAAACATTAGCTTTTATTCATTTTATCCATGGAATATGTATTTTTAATCTATTTTGATGGTGTTTTGAGCATGATTGACCAATAACATGAAGAATTTGATGTGCTCAAATGTAAATTGAACATATTTGACCACAAAGCAAACTTTAAGCTCTTTTCAGACTCTCTAAACATGAAAATATTGTCAAGCGCTTGTCCTTTCCAGCTCGTTAAAGGATTGGAAACAATATCTCTCTTGTATTATTTTATGCTTCTTTCAGACTTGAGAGATTAATCTATGAAAAAGAACTTTTGGAGTTTCCTTTTCATCCCTTTTCAAACTCTCTAAACATGAAAAGGACCGAGTTATCTTTGTCGTTAAACTTGTTAAAAACATCAAATAGCAACAAACTTGTCCATCTAGACAAGATCGAGTTTCACCTTTTCTAGACTTGTTAAAGCATCAAATAGCGATGGATTCACCCGAATGGTGGAATACAACAAGAATATGTTATCCTCCTCAAGCTTGATAAAAATAAAGAGGTACTGGTCAGCAATGACTAGGGAAAATTGGAAAAATGGGAAAACACTTTATGGTAGCAATTCGCTCTTGAACATGACACTTTCACCTCAACACCGTGACTATGTGGGTTGGGTCATTAAGCTTGATGGTTATCACATCATTGGTTTATCATACCATCCATTACTTTTTTGTGGGTCAATGCTACCAATTCATCCTAGTGTCATCAACATGTTCAAGAGAAGTCATTCAGTTCAAATTTCATCCTTTGCAATACTGTAAACCTTCATTTTCACGATTGTCATTCCTGAACCTTCTGTCGTAAGTTGATTTTTCATTTCCAAAATCATTTACCTCGTTTCATTTCATTGATGTGGGATACATCAAGGCCCTCCTGCAATGATTCGTTTCTTGTTAACATCAACACATCATCCAAGAAGTTGACTAAGAAACACCCCTTCAGTACCTTGAGGCTTGCATACATCAATGACAGGTTTCTTGCTTCTGGTGATAGGTTAACGTCACTGGCCTTTGACCGAAAGAATTTGTATGGTGTTCGACATCAAATCATTATTCACACCATGTGAATTGTACTATAGTACCTTGAGGGTCATCATCATTATCGATGATTCCTCTTGCATCTGTTAATGGCTTACATCATTAGCTAGTAATCAGACGATGTCTTCCCATGTTCAACTTCAGATCATCTATTCACATGGTTAGACATGTACTTGAGCGAAATATTGAATGTGATTGAAGACCCTAGATCTAGTTTCATCCATCTGGGTTGTGATATTTTCAGGAGTACTAAATCAAATGTACAATGGCCTTACATTCATAGTTATCCATTCATGGGTCTATATCTATAGACGACTATATTTTTACATGTAATGAAATTTTATAATCTGAGCATGGGTATGCCTTCCCTTAGTGAGTTCATGAGAAAAAAATCAAATTATCATGATATATGTATTGTAATTGATGTAGGTCACCTTCCTCTTCGAAACCTCCTCTCCACATGATAAAGCATTTCATTCGACATAAATATTTACGACTTCATGCTTTAGGGTGAAACTATTATAGATCCATTTGGCACATCAACCCCAACTTATAGATCAATATTGTTAGGCCCATCAAACCCTAATTCAATTGTTACATGCCTTAAATGAAGTCAACCATTAGAATGCCTCCTTCCCAAGAGATTCCATGACTGAAATCATCCAAAAACTACCTCTAAGAAGATTAGCTTAGGCAAGCCTTCATTAGGGTGCACTGCAGTGTAGTCCAGTACACTGCCTAGGTGCTATGCAGTGCACTTGAGCCCTCTTTGGCCTGCACTGGGCAAATTTGAGTGAAATTTCATTGGGGTTTGGGAATATTCTTATCGATTGGATGCATCTAGAAGCTTCCCAAGTTTATCTACTCCTCTGAGCTCGAATTTGGATGAGGTAGGGAGTTAAGGAACATCAATCCCTTTATCCCTTCCTCCATGGAATTAAATTCTAAGTTTGGGAGGGCATTCATTATCACCATTTATGGCATAACTTCCTTCATTCACCTATAAAAATACCACTCATCTAAGTGATTAGGGGCTGGATATCATTGAATTATAGGGAGATGCTATTAGTATGAGACTTGAGTTGGTTTCAAGTAATGTAATTATGTCAAAATGTCTTGCTTGTTATGATAAGAGGATGGGATTGAACTGGAGGAGTGATACCGAATCAAGCAAATTGGGTTGTAACTCTTCCTTTTACTAATAAAGTATTCAAAGCTTTTTCCATATGTTTGTATTTTCCATTGATGCTTTCATATGTGTATTATGAACTTGATTCTGTTCTATGTTGAAGCAATAGATCACTATCATATGCTTTGATTGGTTTTTGTCTTCTGTCTGTGTGCAGGTAGTTTTCAAGTTGATTAACTACGGAAAGGAGCGACAGAATTGGTTAAGGGAGATAAGGAGTAAGAGAAAGCTACATGTAGGCTTCTTTATTGTCTTATTTAATCTATTGGTTATAGAAAAGGTAGAGAATTCTTTGCACTGTTGTTCTAGACTTAGCTACTAGTCTAGGGGTTTAAGTGTTTATCCGTAGACACTAAAACTTCCTAGAACACTCAAAAATATACAATAATGATTATATTGATGCCTTTTTCGTCCAGTCAACTAGGCAATTCTAATTCCATGCATGAATAAAGATAATTTTAGTAAATTTATTAGCTAACTGAGATATCAGTGAGTTAACAATAGTTACAACTACTCAAATGAACTCCTACTAAATCTATTCATGACTAGAGATTTGATAATTGAGTTTCACTAACAATAACTCTGTTATATTTCTAATTTTAACAATCAACTAATGCACAAATCTACTTATCACCCACAAACTCAAATTAACTAACTTAACTAAGTGACTTGGCCATGTCACTCCTGCTAACTACAACTCAAGTCATCCTACTGATGTGAAAATTCAAATTTCTCCATTTGTCTAAGGCACAAGTCAAATGAATTATTTTCTTGCTACAATTTAACAATTATTAGTTAGTATTTTACTACTTGTATTATTTTTGTGTTGATTCATGAAAATAGATTCAGAATCATCTCAAACATATTATCTGCAAAATTACCAATGGTAGGAGGTGGTCGATATTCATCTTCTGTTTCAATTTTATCTTTAGCTTAGTCTCTCTCATTTTCATCAGAACTTGACTTTGTTCCTGCAATTATTGCTTGTAAAATGTTTGATAACCCTTCAACACTAAGACCTTCATTAGGGGGAATATTTTTTTTTTGGAATTGTTTTTTAAAATATGATTTAAAGTTTTCCCTATTAGATGGTCCTTATTTTGAACTCTTCTTAATATCTATGACTTCATTAGTCACCTTATTAGGGACCTTTTGAATGCTTTCAAGATCAAAAGGTGATTGGTCCTTCCTTTTTGCAGGTAATTTTGACATCATTTTAGGTTTCTTATTAGTAGATGAGGCTTGATCACTTAGAACTATTCTTAAGGCTAAGTATTTCCTTCTCAATAGAAATAGCTTTATCAAACACTGCTTGTAAAGTGGCCTTTTAGACCCTCTTTACCCACAAAGCAATCTTAGTAGGAAGCTCCTTAACATAATAAGAAATTACCAAGTTATCGATGGGAATGGAATCATTAGGAATCTTGTTTTTTAATGCAAGGAACATCTAGTTGAAATCCTTTATTATTTCCTTACATTCGATCTTCATATTAGATAGCTCCATGACTAATACCTATAGATTTTTTTCATCCCTAAACTTATTTGGGGAAGAAGTTTCAAATTGTGCCCAAGATGTAATACTTTGTGGGGGTTGTGAAAAATACCAAATTTCACTTTTCAACCTACAGACAATAGCTTCATGATGTGCACTCTTTTGTCTAATGGTTAGCAGGAAATTCCTTATACAGTATTTCGCTAGTTGTTTAGAGTATGGGTCAAATTTAGGGATAAATTTGTGAGTGTTTTTTGGTAATAGATGTTGTGCACTTAGTACAACCACAACATCTTGATCGAGCCATGGAGTGGCAGAGTTGTTTCCCTGGTTACCTTGGTTTTTTCCTTGGTAATTATTCATACATGGAGAATGCCGAGAATTAAGTGACTCAGTTGATGAAGAATTTTCTTCACTGGAGTAATCCTCAGTAGAAGAAGATAAGGATGAGCTAGGTGGGGAAGGAGGTAGATCTAATCATTCTAAAAGATTAGTCTAGATAGATTCATTAGTAGGTGGTTCAAACAATGAATGATTGAGATCAATTCTACATATCATGTAATCTATCATTAGGGGTATTGGTAGTATGAGAATTTCCTTATTAGGGATGTAACATTGCAAGTTTTTCCCAGTGGAGGTTGATGGATGTAACTAGATACTGGGAGAATTGTCTTTTAACATAGCTTTCTCTCTCCAATATAGATTGAGTTCTTCAGAGAACTTCCTGAGATATTTGGAGGCACTTGACAATTTCAGATAGGATTTGAGAATGTGTTGGAGTTGTCAGTTCATTGGTTGCCTAATTATGAATAGGATTACACTAGGAACTAGAGGTAGTTTTAGAAGTTCGATGGTTTGAGTGACTTATGGTGATAATAGGGGAACAAACAATTTTCCTTTTATAACTACTCTTAACCATTGAAGTCTAATTTTCCCTCTTTCTAGCATCATTTATTGACAAAACTTTTGGACCATATGTCAGTAAGGGGATGTGACCTAAACCGAAGTTCTTCTTATAACCTAGATCATTTGAATAGTCACTCTCAATGGTTTTAAAGGCACCATTAGCTTGGTATTCTCTTCCTCTTGTGAAGGAAAGAGAATGGGGGGTATCCTATCACTATCATAAAGTTATAGATACAGTTAATTTTTGTGTTAATACGCCTAATCCATTTTTAAATAATTGAATTGATATGATACTGTAATAGAGTTAAAAATTAATATACAACACTCAAATGTGGTGAATGTTTTACAAATCATACAAATAATATAATATAAAGAAAAATAAACTTGGAACTGATGTAACTGGTAATAATAAAAAATATATTATGTTCTATTTGTTCAATACTGCACATTTGAATTGCAAATTAAATAACAGATTTAAATAGTAAATTAAATTGTAATTTAAAAATTGACAAATCCTTAATGTGATATTTTTTAAAACAAAGAAAAACTACAAATGATAGTAATCCTCTCATCCTTTAAACATAAACATAATAGTTTGAACTTTCTTTTATATTTCGCATCAAGAATCAATATGCAATGTAGGTGTATATAATTACCTAATATTATCTTGTCTGAGGAAAAATCAAATGGCTGTAAAGTTTCTATAAAGAAAAATAAAATTTTCAACACTTAAACCCCAAAATTGTTCGGCAAGTAAGTAGAAAAGTCTATGTAAACACATAAATTATTACAACCTGAGTATTAGTTCCATTCATAAGAATGACCTAAATTTCCAAAAAACATTGTAGTAATTCAAGGTCTGAGTAATGCACAAATCAAAATTATCCTTTCAGACTCTAGACATAAATGTGTAACATGATCAAATAAATATATAAAATAAAACTAACACACTAAACAAAGATGTAGTTAAACCTTTATTTATTCATAGATCACAATAATTTAAATAACAACATTGATTATTTAGAATTTCCCTAAACATGTTTATAAGAAATTCAGTGGACACATTCATTAGTATTATGGATTTCAAAGATCATATATAATTAAGTATAGGTCTATTGAAAGTTTTCAAATCGCAGAAAGACTTAAAATAATAAAAAATGTATCAAAGGTTCCATAATCTTAAAAAATTTATTAACATCCTTCCTCCCCTTTTCTCTAAAAATTGAGGATTTATATACATATCCATGAGCCCTCAATACCATTAACTAAATTTAAAAAATAAAAATAGCCTTTTCCAAATATAAGATTCATAATCTAATTGTCATGGCCTCTTGGGCCAAATCATAACAGTCTAAAAGGAAACTGTCATAATTAACTAACATGGTACTCATAAGCGATTTGAAAATGTTGAACCATATCCATAGCAACCAACCTCATGAGAACCAATGGCAACACACATCCAATAAGGAGTTCTTGTTACAAACCAAAACATGAAATCAATGACTGATAATATAATTAACATAAATTTGCTACATAAGTTAGATTATTTAGCTTCTCTCAAAACCAACAAACTAAATAAAACCAACTAAGCATACCTCACCAAACTTGCAACCTATAAATAGACAATTAGCTTCTAATTGTTTAGCATAGGGTTGATTATGAGGATCTAAAGTTATTACTAATATGACATTAGAAAACTTAATCATAATGTGAGTGTGAGAGTTCAATTACTGTGGATTTTCCTCCAATCCAAAATCATTGTTATCCTTTTGATTTTCCCTAAGTGGGTTCATTATTCCTAATTGATAATTTTCCTATTGAAGTTGATGGTTCTACACTCAAGAAGAGGACCCATAACATACTCATAGTGTTGTTACCAATAAACTCTTTGTGTGCATTTTACTGAATTAATCTTGTATTGGAAGTGGCAAAAAAATATCACCATCTTGAGCATGAGTATTATAATTAACAAATTAATAATTGTGATCTGGTTGGAGTTTATTATTTTTCGATATGGGCTTGTCGATATACTCGACATCAACATGTACCTATTTAACAGATACCTTTTTACCTCTGTTATGATTTTCTCAAGATATCCTTTTAGTTATTTGTTTACTTTTAATTCACAATTGAAGGTATGGACCTAGATGACTATTTTCTTATTTTTGTATAGGTTTAGGATGGTCATTATAGTTCAAAAAAATTGGCTCAACATCATCTCTATATTCTGGTTCCAATTTAGTGTGTTGAAAGCCTATTTTCCCTTTGATGCTTTGCGTTACAAGGTTAGGTTTCGAATCAAGGATTTTAACCCTAGTTCCATCACATCTATATGACTCATTGAACTAGCATAGGCTATTAGTTGGAATTGTCAACACTGTGAGACACAAAAGGAATTGGATTGACTACTAAAAAACTAGGAGAAACCCTAGGGATATTTTCTTGTCTGTCATTAGCTTGGGGTTTTTTTAAACCATTTGAGTGAAGGAACGATTCCCATGAATCCACAAACTTAACCAAATGGTGTTTAACCAACATACCAATTAATCCATGATGAAATAAGGATCATTTAGGGTTCTTGTGCTCACCCTTGTGGAACTTAGCCATTTTAGACATGATTTTATGTAAATAAAATAGGGGATTGGGATTAAAGTCGAGAAACACCATTAACAAGTGTATATGGTACAAAAATACCAGCCCATATCTATCCTCGCAGGTGATAAAAAGACTAATAAAATAAAGTAAGTCTTGTCATATAGTTTTCAGTGACTAGATAGGAATAGCTTTCATGTCATAGGTACAATTATTTGACACGAGAAAATAATTCCAAGGAATGTCATGCACAAGGCGATTTTTGGAATAATTCTCGCCATCAATAGGAAGCCATGTCACTTCAACAATGAAGCTTACATCCACCCACATCTCAATATCACCAACCTTTGCTTTTCAGTCATTGTAAGTGAAGTGAATTATTTAGTCACATTGTTGTTGTAACCCTGAAATTTTTTGAATGAAATACCACCACCTAGCTACTTGGAAAAGAATGAGGTATTCCTCATAGGAATCTATAATATCATTTCTAATAAGATTTCTTTGAACTACGGGTTCCATGAGAGAATTGAGCTATGGTTTTGTTCATTCAAGCTAGAGAGGGCTTCATAGAACAAACCTTAACCTTACACAATGAAATTCAAAGGAAAAACTCATTCAAACTAGAATGAAAAGAATGCGGGAATAAAACCCTAGGTTAGAAAATGACTGACTGGAATGTAGTAGCAATTATACTAAGTGGTAATGGTAGCAATTTAGAGCAGTAATGGAACTACAAAGTTCAAGATATGACAACTAAACAACGAGTGTCCAGGTGTTAAAACCTATCTTTGCAAACTTGGAGAAGTAAGTTGTTGGCATTATGACACAGGTTTGACTCTATGACATAGGTGTTATCCTTGATGGCAACTCGCTCAAATGGCAGATCACAGTTCAGGCTCTCAGAATGAAAGAAAATGAGGTATATGTAGGTTCCTCGTAACAAAGTCATGTATACACACAGGTTTATCGATCAAAAGGTGCATATACGTATGCACACACTTTCATGCAAAGAAAAGCATGTACATGTGGGAAATCTTATGTTTGGTCCATGGTATTTAGTCCGACATATTTGAACCTATGGTGTTGGTCCTTGGTATTGCATACAAAGTGTTGAACCCAAGTATTGGGTCCCTAGTATTGGATCTCTATGGTTTTGGACCATGGTCTGAGAAAGGCCTAAGACTATAAAAGGGGAAGGAGATCAATTGACAAGGGTATTGACTTAAGCATTGAATATCTTATGAAGAGCAAGGTTTAGAATACTATTCATTGGGTTATGGTGCATAACTAGCTCTGAATCAAGGAGGAACCTGAGTGCAAGGAGAAGGATAAGTTCTATTGATGGGTCAAGATCTTAAGTCTTGAAGAGAAGTATCTTGGTGTAATTTTGATCTGTTATATTTGGCGCATGACTTGATCTATAAATATCATAATCTTGGCATAACTGATGTCTAAATAAGTGAAAGGGTAAATTATCTTTTATAGATCTATACGCAGGTTCGGTGCAGTAGAGGCGCGTATACACGTTGGTTCACTAACTTAAATAGCATATACGCTGGTTGGCCTTGATGAAGAAGCGTATGCATGCAGGTTCTAGATATTAAAGTAGTGTACAATATGTTTTAGCTACTTCTGTTTATTGGTGCAGTGTTCTGGGTTCAGAATTGGTGTCTGGTTATTGTTACTATTTTCTGGTTACAACATTCTAAGAAGTGATTGGTTGATTCAGTAGTGGTTTGTACAAAGGAGATTGCTTGATGAAGATATACTTGATGTTTGATTGATGTTACTCATGGATCCAGTCTGAAAATTTATGAAACATGGTCCCTGGAAGAAAAGAGAAGGTTGTAGCCTTCTGTAGGTCAGCACCTACGTACTAGTACCTTAGCTAGTACAAGAGCTAAGGGGGTTGTAGCTCCTTTCCAGGAGAAGCTGGAGAACGAGAGAAGGTTGTATCCTTCTACAGGTAGCAACCTGCGTACTGGTATAAGACTGCACTAGTACAAAAACATTGTAAAAAGAAGTTTCTAATTAAAAGAAGATAGAGAAGAATTGCAGCAGGTGGTTTTCAACCACATTGGGTTTCCACCTTACATCTTGGTGTCCATGTGTATTGCTTATGTGTGTTGATTTGTTGTGCTTTACTACTCCTGTTTACTGGTAATAATGTTCTGATGCACTCATTAAGAAGAAACTAACCGAATTATAAGTTTACTGGATATGCGCTTGTTGCATCACACACAGTAGCGTATACACGTGGTTTTCCTTTACTAAAGTAGCGTATATGAATCTGAATATGGAAATGAAAAAGTTTTATTGATTTGATAATACTGATTCACCCCCCTCTCAATATTATTTCCAAAAATTGGTATCAGAGTAGGTCCTTCAGAAGAAGCTTGATCGCTTGAAGGAAGATCTATCATGATGAGAAACTATGAAAAGGAAGCATCAATCAGGCCACCATTTTTTGATGGGTGCAACTTCGTCTATTGGAAGGTAAGAATCATTCCCTATCTTCAATCTCTTGGTACATAAGTTTGGGATATTGTGGAAACATGATACACATTTCCATTAGCAACTCCTACAGATACGGTTGGTAAGAAGCAATATGAAACAAATGCAAAGGTTGTTAATACTCTATTAGGGAGTTTATCTCAATTAGAATTCATCAAGGTTATGCAGCTAAAAACCACAAAAGAAATATGGGACAAGATCATTTTGAGCTATGAAGGAGATGATCAGGTAAAATGATAAAAACTACAAACTCTCAGAATTCAATATGAAAATCTCAGAATGCACAATGATGAAAGCATGGCTAACTATTTCCTACGTATAAATTAGATTGTTAATTGTATGAAAAAATTGGGTGAGGAAATAAAAGAAGTTGTTTTGGTTGAAAACGTTCTAAGATGTTTGTCTCCTAAGTTTGATTCAAACGTTTCTACCATAGAAGAAAAGTAGAATCTACAGAGCATTACCATGTCACAGTTGCACAGAATCTTTACTGCTTACGAAATGAGAAAAGGGGGACCATCAGACAGGAGAGAAGTTGCATTCAAAGCCTCTGGAAAAGGAGATTACAATGAGTCAGGACATATGTTAGAAGAAGAGGAAGAATAAAATTTTGTCAAGAACCTTCAACGGGGAACTGGAAGATTAAGAGGTAAGTTGCCTTTCAAATGCTTTGCTTGTGGAAGAGTCGGTCATTATGTTGCCAAGTGTCCTCATAAAGATAAACTTGACAAAGGTAAGGAACCAGTTAGATGGAACAAAAAATAGAATGTAAGTAAGAAGAGATATTATACACATGAAGACAATGATGGATATTCAAATAGTGATGAATATGAACAACATAATGATTATAGACTTTTGATGGCTTTTGAAGCTGATGATTTCTTGGATGCTATAGATGAAGAAGGTCTCTGTGAAGAAATTTCTAAAATCAAAATTTGTTTAGAAGAAAAGAATATGATTATAGATACTTTGACATTCCAACTTGCTGAAAGAGAAAAACACAATGAAAAGTTAGAATGTGAAATTGTGGGACTTAGGAAAGATATTGAGAAATCAAAAGCTCTTAATCTTAGATTTGCTAAAGGATCTGAAACTTTAGATGAGATTATCAAAGTGCACTGTTCTCCTCTAATCAAGACAGGTCTTGGATATACTGAAGAAGCGTCTCAAGCATAGAAGCAAACACAAAAGCCATCCACCTCCAAAAGTTATCTTGATGCAGCAAGAAAAAAGTGAACAGGTTGACAATCGACAACAAAAGCATAATACATATCACCAACTAAATCAGGGACAATTTGCTTCAAAAATGAACAAAGATTACCAAGTAAGTCAGGGGAAATCTACTTCAAGGATGAACATAAGCTTCAACCATCCACAGGTAAATCATTCTCAATTTGCCTCAAGAATGGATGTCAATGGAAACTACAATCATTTGGTTGGTAGGTTTGATAATCGTAGAAATTTCTTCAATGGCCAATGCTTCTCTTGTCATAAATTTGGTCACAAAGCTGCTCAATGTGTTTCCTATAAGACCATCATGACTAGAGAATCTCAAAAACAAAGGAGTATGACTGGGATCATGAAAAGGACCTACAATAACTTTTCTTCTCTTGAGAAAGAAGTAGAATGTTTTATTTGTAACAACTTTGGTCATGAAGATTCTGAATGCAGGAGTAGGTTTCGGAAAACAACTCAGAAGGAGCAAGTTTCATTGAATCCTAAAACATGGAGAAGGAAAGAATCGCAACCAGAAAGATGTGGGATAGACTTATACGTGGAAGGACAGGAAAATTAGTGGTACATTTACAGTGGATTCTTGAAACATATGACAGGTGATAAAGAAAAACTTCAGCCATATAGTGCCTTAGAAAAAGAAAAGAAGGTCTCATTTGGAAATGACACCCCTGCACTCATAAAAGGTAAAGGTTTTGTTCTTTTGAAAGAAAAGGTCAAAGCTGGAAATGTTATGTATGTTGATGGCTTAAAGCATAATCTATTGAGTGTCAGTCAAATGTGTGATCAAGGAAATGAAGTAATATTTCAATCAAATTGCTGCATTGTTCATGAACTTGATATAGGAGAAACAATGATCAAAGGCATAAGAACTCCAAATAATTTATACATACTCAAGGGAGGACAACACCAATGCTATCTAAGAAAGAATGATGAACACTAGCTATGGCACAGAAGATTGGGGCATCTAAGCTTCTCTCATATAAGGAAAGCATGCAAATATCAGGCGGTTCGTGATCTCCCTGACATCACAATTCTATAAAATACAATATGCAAATCATGTCAGTTTGGTAAGCAAACCAGAACTAATTTTCTTGAGAAGGAAGGATCAGCTAGCAGGCCACTTGAACTTGTCCATATTGATGTATGTGGTCCATCTAGGAAAAGGTCACCTCAAGGAGGAGAATATTTTATATTGTTCATTGACGACTTTTCCAGGAGTGTTCGATAGGACTTATGAAACATAAAGACGAAGCTTTTGACAAGTTCAAAGCATTAAAAACCTTGGTTTAAAATGAATCAAATTGAAGAATCAAATGCCTCAGGTTTGATCGAGGAGGGGAATTTACCTCGGACGAATTTTTCGATTTTTGTGAAGAACATGGAATAAGAAAGGAATTCTCTACTGCAACGACCCCTCAGCAAAATGGAGTAGTGTAAAGGATGAATAGAACAGTTCAAAAAATGGCTTGTGCTATGCTTGATGAGTCTGGAACTCCGACAACCTTCTGGGGTGAAGCTGCATTTGCTACAGTTAATATTCTCAATAAGACAAACATCTAGGTAAACAATAGTCAGACTCCTCATGAACTTTGGTATGGTAAGACTCCCACAGTAAAATACTTCAAAATTTTTGGAAGCAAATGCTACATCAAAAACACTGATGAAAACCTTGGCAAGTTTCAACCTAGAGCAGATGAAGGCATTCTCCTTGGTTACTCTCCCCACATCAAAGCATATAAGTGTTACAATAAAAGACTTGGAAAAATTGTTGAAAGTATTGATGTAGTGGTTGATGAAGAAGGGAACACTCCTAGGCAAGTAAAATCTAAATATTTCGAAGATGATGAAGACTATCCTTCAACATCAAATTAGATTCATGATGATGAAGAAACCCATGAGGCACCAGAAGAACAGATAAGAATAGAAGAAAAGACTCCATCTCGATACATTCAAAGAATCATTCAGAAACCCAAATATTGGGGTAGAAAGAGGCAGGTGTACAAACAAGAAGAACCATTTCAGAAGCTTCAAGTTATCTAGCATTACTCTCCTCCATCGAACCACAAAATGTAAGACAAGCATGCAATGATGAATGCTGGGTCAAGGCCATGGAGGAAGAACTTGAGTAGATTGAAAAGAATAACACTTGGGAGTTGGTTCCTAGACCAAAAGATAATAATGTCGTAGGAACAAAATGGATATTAAAAAATAAGATAAATGAAAATGGAGATGCGATTAGAAACAAGGCTAGACTTGTTTGTAAAGGGTATGCTCAACAAGAAGGTATAGACTTTGAAGAAACTTTTGCACCAGTTGCTAGACTTGAGGCCGTAAGAATGTTCCTTGCTCTTTCTAGCTTTCAAAATTTCAAAGTATTTCAAATGGATGTGAAGTCTAACTTCCTAAATTGAGACTTGGATGAAGAAGTATATATTGAGCAACCATATGGGTTTATTTTTGGAAATGATCCAAAACTTGTATGCAAACTCAAAAAGGCACTCTATGGCCTTAAACAGGCTCCCAGGGCTTGGTATTATCAGTTGGATAAGTACCTCCATCAACAAGGTTTTATAAAAGGATCAACAGATAGCAATCTATATATAAAAATTAACAATGATAAGTTGCTAATACTTGTTGTGTATGTTGATGATATCATCTTTGGTAGTAATGAAGAAGACATGAGTCAAAACCTTGCCTTGGTGATGCAAAAAGAATTTGAAATGTCCCTGCTTGGTGAGCTCACATATTTTCTTGGTTTACAAGTCCAACAAAACAAAGACAACATTTTTTTATCACAAACCAAGTATCTCAAGCAGATCTTGAAGAAATATGGGATGGACAATTCGAAACTAGTGTAAACCCCTATGGTAACAGGATGCAGCCTCAGCGCAAATGATGAATCAACAACAGTACATCACCCAACCTATAGATCCATGATTGGTACTCTACTCTATCTAATAGGTACCCGACCAGACATTATGCATGCAGTGGGAATAGTTGGAAGGTTTCAGGAAAATCCAAAGGAAATTCACCTTCAGGCAGTTAAGATAATTTTCAAGTATCTTCAAGGAACTCAAAACTACGGCTTATGGTATCCTATATATACGAATCTCACACTTCATGCATATACAGATGCAGATTGGGCAGGAAGCGAAAAGCACTAGTGGTGGTGCATTTTTTATGGGTTCTAGATTAGTATCTTGGTTCAACAAGAAACAAAGTTCAATTGCATTATTGACAGCTGAAGCAGAATATGTGGCTGCTGCATCTTGCTGCACACAACTCCTTTGGATGATGCAAACATTGCAAGACCTTCAAATCACTTGTACTCCACCTATCTCCATTTTTTGTGATAATACAAGTGAAATCAGTATTTCAAATAATTTTGTCACGCATTCAAAGACTAAGTACATACCTATCAAGTATGATTTTCTCTGGGAACAAGTGCTTGAACAAAAGGTCAAATTGGAGTATGTTCCCTCTAAGGAACAAGTTGTTGATATACTCACCAAACCATTTCCCAAGGAGACATTTGAATACCTCAGATAGAAGCTGGAGGTAGTTGATGCATCATCTTGCTGCTGAATCTTGTCTGTTTTAAAGAAACGTGGTTGTACGCGAGTTTCATGAGGAGGATCCACATACATACACCGGTTTATGAAGACTCAGTCACGTATATGTTGGTTTAAAGATGAACAGAGGGCCAGGCTCAAGATGAAAAGAGTCTGATATGGGTCTGGCAGAGACCATCTGGCACGGGTTCAGGGGGAGCATATATTCTTCTAATAATGCATTATTGGCATTATCTTAGAAGATCTTGGTTCACATTCACGGTTGTTTTGATTTCAGGTGGAACAGGTGTAGAGGGAGAACATGGTTGCTGGTCTGAATGATGATTGATAGATGTTGTTGATGATAGTTGTTGATAACTATCATAGTCTTGCTGTAGATATTTCGTCTCTATGAAGGTCATGTAACGGCCTATCTTGGTTTCCCCACTATGCCTGGGATGGATGAAGTAATGTTCTTATTTTTATCATGTGTAAATTCTTGGTGTATCCCCACTTGGTTGGGTAGATGAGTCAATCCCCACTTGGTTGGGAGATGGATGTATGTATGAGTCTTTGGTGGTAGGAAGGTCATTTATAATGTATAAAGTCATGTTTCTTTTGTAAAACATATTCTTGCAGACATTGCCTACAGTCATGGGGAGCTTGGCACAACAGAGCATAGAATTCAGCATGTACTCAGGAGGAGCATAACCCTTTTCCCTTGATGTCAAAGGGGGAGAATGAATTTGAGTGACTTGGGGTTTCCATCAAGTCCAAAGGGGCAGATTGTTGGCATTATGACACAGGTTTGACTCTATGACATAGGTGTTGTGCATGGACTACAGCTAGGAACTCTTTCTCGGTTACTGTGTAATTCAGTTCAGCTTTGGACAAGTTCTTGCTAACAAAGTAGATGGCGAAGGGAAGTTTTTCCTCAATTTGTCCTAAAGCTGCCCCTATGGCTTTGTTTGAGGCATCAGTGTGGATGTGGAAAGGTAGGGCCCAGTTTGGACCTCTCAAGATTGGTGCTGACACCAACTTGTCTTTTAACTCATTCAAACTCTTCTGACAATCGTCAGTCCACTTAAACTCCACATCTTTTGCCAACAAGCCAAACAATGGCGAGGCGAGCTTGCTGAAATCCTTAATGAATCTCCTATAGTATCCCGCTAATCCCAAAAAGCTCCTAACATCTCTTACCTTTTGTGGAGGTGGAACCTTCTTGATTAGAGCAATTTTGTTAGGATCCACCTGTAATCCTTGGCTAGAGATGGTATGGCCTAGCACGGTCCCTTCAGTCATCAGGAATTCACATTTTTCAGGACTGGGGGACAGGTTCATCTCAATGCACTTGGTTAGGACTTTCCCCAGATTGGACAATGCCTCCTGGAAGTTGACCCCATAAGGAGTGAAGTCATCCATATAGATTTCTACTGCATCATGGACTAGTTCCGAGAAAATGCTTAGGACTGCTCTCTGGAAAGTAGCAGGAGCATTGCATAGCCCAAAGGGAAGGACCCGGTAGGCAAAGGTACCCCA
>APFE030017629.1:132985-158698 GCA_000404065.3 Pinus taeda
GACGAAAGCTAGCTCAAAGGAGACTAAGCTATTTGACAAAAATGAACTAAAAGTAAATCAAAGCATGTAAACCTAGGAAACCCTAATTTAACTAGTCTAATCTCTATAAAGCAATGAAGATGAGTAATGCTTCTACCAATGCCGCTGCTACCTCTAATGAGTGGAAATGCATGGATCTAAACTACTTAAATTATAAAAGACATGTTTTTTGTACTTTTCATTAAGTAGGTGAAATAATTGTGATTTTGTGCTTATTAGGGTTTGATTGTGCAGTTTGAATGAAGAAGGGAGGAAAGCGTGGAATAGGTTGGGGAGGCTAGGTGAGGTCCCTATGGACCCTTACCATCCATCCACAGAGGTTTTCCACGTTCAGAAGCTCGGCAACTAAGTGAATGGCCTCCTACAGGATGTCTGCAGGGGATCCTACAGGATACTCAGAGGTTTCTACAGGATAGTCCTGTAAGTCTTCTACAGGATGTTCTGTGCAATTCTACAAGATGATTGGCCGTGGAGGTTTTGGGAGATGATGGAGTGACGGAATGGTAGGAAGAGATATGTGAGGTAGGGATAAGGCTGATGATGGCTCAGAAGTGGAGGAATGAGATGGGAAATGGGTGTAGGGAGTATGTTGAAGGTAAAGGATGATGTCAATGAACGGTTAAGAAATGAAGCTACGTGAGGAATGGAAGACTTTAGGAGAGGACAGAATGAAGGTCGAGGAGATATGGTTGCATGCGTGATCAAGATGGAGGTAATGGTAATGGAACGAGAAAGAGGAGTGTAAATGAAACAAATGATTATGACCGTCACCAAACCGAAAATACATCAACCTAAATTAATTATGCCGTGAATTCAATGAACAACAATCCAAAACGCGAAGAGAAATATGTATGAGGCTGTGATGAAAGTATGTGTGCAGGTGTGACTGACAAGGAAGCATCTAATCAAGACCGTGACTGTATTGCAGCAATCATCAAGTAAAGTAATGCGTGTTTTTGGTGGCTAGTTATGGACTGCACCCCAATCTTCAAGAGAGATGGCAGTGAGCCTTAACAACCGTTTTGCTGGAGCTCCAATTGATGGTATCTATCCTCTGCTACACTAAGCAAGTGGAAACAACTACATCATAAGCAAAATCTATCCTACTCATAAGAAAACCAAATCACCAACTGTAATTCGAATTGCATGTGCAAACGAAAACTTAAATTGCTGGAAATGAAATGGAAACAACACTACAACAGAGGGGATCTATGGCTCTCAGGTTGGGCCCTAACCTGAGAGCTATAGTCTCCTAAGAAAACTCAGAGCTAGATCACAAACTGCCTTCTTTATTCATAATCTGATGTCATGCCAAATTGGCTTACAAAAAGGAACAAAAAACTGAACTGTGCTCCAAAATTACAATAGCAATACGAGAGTTTCAACAACCATCTAAGGCTAAGGCCTTCATATTTATACAAAAACGATGATCCACCGAGTGCCCTTTATTTTAGGGGCTCGACTGTCCAACTAGAGTCTAACTGCGGATCCTGTAGGGCAGTCATAACTACTACTCTTGTAGCACAGTTTATGACTGTTGTTCATGTAGGACAGCTGGTTGCTTCTTGAGCTCGGAGGGGAGATAGATTGGAGCTCGGAGTTCTTGGTGGGAATCACGAGGAATGTCCCAAGACCGTGGACATCTCTCCACAAAATCAGCAGTGCCACCTCGTTGTCTCCTTATCTCCTTTTTCGTTGTCTCTTGCTCCCTTTTTAATGCCAAAACCTGGAATCATAATGCATTAGTCACGTAGATAAAGTTTCTAACCTTCTTCCTACAAACAACATGAATAAACTAAGAAATGCATGCATAAGAAAATAAAAATGAATGGTTTGAGCAAGTAAAATAGGCCAAAATGAGCCCAAATTGTACCAAAATTGGGGCTCATCAGTTTTCACCCACATTGGGTTTCCACCTTACATCTTGGTGTCCATGTGTATTGCTTATGGTTGTTGATTTATTGTGCTTTACTGCTCCTGTTTACTGGTAATAATGTTCTAATGCACTCATTAAGAAGCAACTAACTGAATTATAAGTTTATTGGATATACGCTTGCTACATCACACACAGTAGCATATACACATGGTTTTCCTTTACTAAAGTAGCGTATATGAACCTGAATATGGAAATGAAAATGTTTTATTGATTTGATAATACTGATTCACCCCCCCCGCCCCTCAGTATTATTTCCAACATAAGCCATGTCATGACATAAAAAAATAATTAATCCAACACCAAGTCCCATCACACGTATATACATCACCCATTTTTTTCATGTGTTAACTCATCATACAAATGTATCAGGACTCACCTCATCATAATTTAATTATGAAAAGGACTGATATGAATAGTGTTCGAATGTGTCAATTCAAACCATAATAACAATGACCGAAAACATGAATCACAATTTTGATAATGCTATGTTATGCTATATAGTTTGTGTAGTTTTTAACCTTGTACAGAAATTACCTACATACAAATTCTAAAAATAGAAGATAAACAATGGAAAGAACATAAAACATAAAACAAATATACACAAAAATTTCTTTTGGTTCCAAAAGCCAGGACTACTAGATTGATTTTCCATTATATTCCTTTCAATGTTACAATAAATATATATACATGTTGGAGCATTCATAAACCCCAATCCATAACCCTGGATTAGAACATGATCGTAGTTCCCTTGACTAGATCTACAAAATACCATGGGAAGAAAACCATCATGCCAAAAGCCATGTGCAAAACCCATGCACAAAACCATAGATAGGTATGTCCGCCTAATATAGGGTCCAAAAAAAATCTCGGGGTGTTTCCCCAAACCCTATGTAGGGGGACTACTGCCTCCCTGAAATCACTCGGTAGGGAGGGGGCTTCACTCCCTTCCTGCACCAGGCTCAACGAACAGGGGTGTCTATCCCTTGATGCGCGTGCAACTTGCCGTGGAAAAAATATAACACACACCCAACAATTTGAAAGGCTAAAACTTTTAATATAGCATGGAATATAAACATCATATAATATGGTCACAATTTACATGTTATAACAAGGTCTCAAAAATAATTAAATGATTCAAAATTCAGAACCATATAGTATATAAAACACCATGACTTAAGCACAAGTTCAATCCATAACTAGGGTATAATAATTGCGCGAGAATAAAAATCATTATATCAGGTTTATATCCAATATAGTTGATCCAAGAGAACTATAATGCTATCAAGTTTGCTCATAATAATGAAAAGAATATGATGTGAATCACTCTATGAAAATAATATTGGATTATCCAAACATCAAAGGCATATTATATCAAACAATTTTGGTTTAGATTTGGGATATTCCCTTAGGTTCTTCGAGATCATCATCAAATTATGTACCAATGAAAAAGAAATCTATTTCAAAGTCTAAAAGAAATCAGCACACTTATCACACAAAAATAAAGTCTTTGCTTGGAAAAATTGATCATTGTTCCATATTACAAAATGAAAGTAGAAAAACCCAAAACAAAAAAAATTATTAAAAGAGGGGCCCATTTCATTTAAAAAATGTAAGGGGAGTCTATTGGGTGGCCAACACTAACATAAATGACCAATTCATATTATTGTAGTATTTGTCAGGTAATCGTACCTTTGTTGCCAAAGTAAATTATTCATTCATGTTAGTCATTTTCAGTTGTATTAATGATCCAATTGGATATTGGTGGCCACCTTCCATCCACTTAGACCCCCACCATTGCTTCTTTCAGTTTTTTAGTTTCCTTAATTGTAGCATAATTTACTATTTTTAGCAATTTTTTGGGTCATGAACTTTCGAAGCTGTTTTGAGGCCCTAAACGACGCTTTTTGGGAAAACTGGGAGTGACATCGGTCCATGGACTGTTATTGCTCATCCCAAAGTTGTTTTCCTCAAATAGATATTTATAATGAGGTATTGTGAGTGTCAAACAAAGATCTTATGCCAAAGTTACGACCCTAGGAAGTTGATGTACCAATTTACCCAAAATGGGGCCCATAGTTTGGCGCTTCATCTCCTAGGGTTAGGTTTTTGGATGTTTAGGGTTTTCCATTATTTCTCAACAATAAATAGGCCTTCAAGCCTCATTGTAAGAAATTTCAGAGGCATGTAGCCACCACATCTCTTCTCAGAGATAAGCTACCATCGCTCGAGCTAGTTTATTTCCATTTTTGTTTGTAAGCATATTTTAGTATTTTACATTAATAAAATGAAGTATTATTTCTGCTGCATATCTGTGTTTATGGTTATCTCTATAATTTGTTGCGTTTCTATTTAAATCCAGATCAGTGGTATAAGAGCGGTCTGCTCTTTCTCTATTTTTCTTTGCATGTCCCCAATGAGGTCGGGATATAAGGAGTTAGGGCTCGATCTGGTCAAACATTTGCAAGATCAACCATGCAAAACCCAACAAACTCCCATGGTGGACGAAAAGAAAGATGAGGGGGTAGGAGACCGTATGAAAATTTTGCTCAAAGAGGCCCTCAAGTGAAAAATGAATGCGATGATGGACAAATTTTCCTAGATCCTTCAGCGGCTACCCATGGGCGGCATATCTACTTCCAACAGCTACTCTAGAAGCACCACACCCTTTAAGGTACAAGTTAACTTTGACATTCCCACATTTGAGGGTCATATAGATGCAAATGCTGTAGATAAATGGTCAAATCTGCTAGAAGGGTATTTTTTTGTTCATGATTTTTCCGGATGGGAGAAGATTACTCTCGCTCTCCTCAAAGCGGCCCCCCACATCAAGGACTGGTGGGAAACCTACTGCAAGAAGAACAATGAAAGTATGACCTCACTATTTTCATCTGCACCCACTTGTAATTCATTCCGGGATTCCATCAAGGAGCAGCAGTACCCTGTCAGAAGCCATGAGGATAAATATATAAAGTGGACCATGCTGTGGGAGGGAAGGGACCAAGATGTGCCAGACTTTACCAATATTTTTCATACCCTTCCAACAAAATTGGGTATCAACGATACTGAGCAACATTTGTTGGTCAAATACCACTGCTTCTTACACAAGTATATCCAGGACGAGATGGAGTTTCGGGACATCTCCTTGATCGGTACGACATACCAATACACTATCAAGATTGGGCATAAGTTTAAATAGAAGAAGCAAGACATTGGATATGTGAATCCGAAGCAAGGGAAAGGTGTCGCCAAATTGCAGAACAAAGGAAAAAGCCAAGGTGGGGTGACCCAGGACAACCCACCAAAGCCGCAAAAAAAGAACAACAACACAAAGCCGAAGAAGGACATAGGAAAGTGGTGTGAGTTCCATAAGAGCTGCACTCACAACACAAGGGGAATGACAGAGGGAAGTAGATTATTGATGTGGATCCCAATGCCACTGTTGCCACCATGAAGATCCAAAAGGAGGAACCCGAAGATCCAAAGGAGGAGGAGCGCCTCTTCCACTCTCAAATGTGGGTAAGGGGTTCCCCGCTACAGTTCATCGTCAATAGCAGGAACCAGAAGAACCTCATTTCGACAGAGGTCATGAAGAAACTAGGCTTACCGACCACAACAAATCCCCAACTGTACACCATCTGGTTGCTTCACCAAGGACACGATCTTCACATGAGCCATAAGTGTCACCTTCTTCACAACATCAATCCCTTCATGGGTGAGGTATTATGTGATGTTGCTCCCCTTGATGTTTGTGATGTATTATTGGGCCAACCATACTTGTGGAAGCAACATGCTATGTATGAATCAAGGCCTTGTGTTTTTATTGTTACTTTGGGAAATAAGTTGTACAGGGTAACGAAAGTAGCACCGCCTACCTCCATCTCTTTCGTTTCTACAAAACAATGCAGTAAGCTCATTTCCAAAACAGGGAAATTTGTTTTCTTGGTGATATGTCCTCAAGGAAATAAGAAGACAGTGGCCACGACCTCCAGACAGGGCCCCTTCGCATGAAAACTACAGACTAACAAGGTCGTGAAGAAGTATGAGGAGATCTTCACCTCCCCCGTAGGGATTCGTTTACATTGACAGGTCAAACACTCCATCGATCTGACCCCAGGTGCGCTGCTGCCTAATTGGCCAATATATTGGTGCTCCGTTCTGGGGAACGATGAAATCAAGAGGCAGATTCAGGAGTTGCTACATAAATGTCACATCCGACTGAGTTCATCGCCATGCAGGAACTCGATCGTGTTGGTACAGAAGAATGATGGGACTTGGAGACTTTGTATTGGCTATCAGGTGCTGAACAAGATCACTTTCTAGAATAGGTACTCGATCCCACGGATTGATGACCTTCTAGACCAACTGAATGGGGAAAAATATTTCAACAAGATCGATTTGAAGTTAGGATATCACCAGGTACCAATCAAACCCTCTGATGTGTGGAAGGTTTCCTTTAAAGCCAAGGAGGGCATTTTTGAATGGTTGGTTATATCTTTTGGTTGAAAAATGCTCCTACAACCTTCATGAGACTAATGTATGACATCTTGTGGCCATTTACCAACTCATTTGTAGTGGTATACTTGGATGACATCTTGATCTTTAGCTAGAGTTGGGAAGAGCACCTCCACCACATTCGACAGGTTCTCTAAACACTGCGGCAACATAAGTTATGATCTAATTTGGAGAAATGTATTTTTGGCATGACCCAAGTTTGGTATCTGGGATACATTATTGATGAAGAGGGGGTGCATGTGGATCCAACCAAGATCCAAGTCATTTGCGATTGGCCATCTCCAACCACTCTGATAGAGTTCTACAGCTTTCTGGGTCTTGCCAACTTCTACCGCAGGTTCGTGTTGGGATTTTCTCATATGACTTCACCCTTGAATCAAGTCACCAAGGGAGGAGCAAAAGAAAAATTCTTTTGGTCTGAATCTCAACAAAAGGCACTCACAGAGTTGAAACATCACCTCTACTCGGCACCAGTACTCGCATTACCAGACTTGCAACAACCATTTGAGATCGAGGTAGATGTCTCTGACTATGCTATTGGGGAAATCCTTAATCAACATGAGCATCTAGTGGCATATCACAGTGAGACACTTTCAGACACAGTTCGAAAGTATCCCACTTATGACAAAGAGATGTATTCCATAGTGAAAGCCTGTCAACAATGGAAGCATTACATTTTGGGGAAGGAAACGATCATCCACACAGACCACCGGCCCTTGTAGTTCATACATACACAACAGAAGTTGCAAAATGATCGCCATCAGAGGTGGTCCACATGCCTACAATAGTTCCATTTGAATATCAAGTATAAGAAGGGCAACACCAATAATGTTGCATATTGCCTCAATCGACCACTGATTCTGGTGTTAACAACTGTTCTCATCTCTTGTGGGCACGAGACTTCTGATTGCCTACTTCTCTACAAAAGCGACCTAGAATTTGGCCACACATACTAGACACTCTTGGAAGGTCAACATGTTCTAGATTTTCACCTACAGGATGCCCTGTTATGCCACCTGGGTCACCTTTGTGCTCCTTTAAGCGAGCATGCCAAGATGAATTGGGAAGCACACTACAGTCAAGTTGCTAGGCATTTCGAGGTCGAGAAAATAGTGGTGGTACTACAAAAGTATTTCTATTGGCCAAATCTTCAGTAGGATGTCGGGAAGTACATCAGATCCTGCACTGCCTGCGCCATTGCCAAACTGACCATCAAGAAGCAAGGCCTCTATACTTCACTGCCTACCCCTAGTCAACCTTGGGAATCCATCTCCATGGACTACATGTCGAGCCTTCCTTCTACTAAGCATGGAAAAGACAGTGTTTTAGTGGTCGTCAACAGGTTCTCGAAGATGGCCATTATGGTGGCCTGCAAGAAGAATATCACAACAAAAGCCACTACTAAAATCTTCTTTGAACAAGTTTGGGTACACTTTGGGATCCCATAGTATATCATCTCAGATTGAGACAACAGGTTCCTCGGTACATTTTTGTCTAGTCTTTGGTCGATGCTAGACACCAACCTCACTAAGTGCACAACCTTCCATCCCCAAACTCATGGCTAGACAGAGGTTGTCAATAGGATGATCATGCACATTCTACGCATGTACAACTCAAAGCATCCACTCACATGGGATGAGAGCCTGCCCTATGTTTAGCACATCTATAACTGAGCTCTCCACAACTCGACTAGACACAACCCTTTTAAGGTGGGCTTGGGATTCCAGCCACTATGTCCCATGGATGTGGCCATGCCATTTGTAGCTACTCAGGCAGATTCGGCTCATGTCTAGTCCGAAGCAGATAAGGAAAAAAACTTCATTGAGCACATCCAACATATCTGCTAGTAGGTCCACGACATTTTAGAGAAATCAAATGCCAAGTACAAGCAGCGACATGATCAAAATCGGGTGCCACACAAGTTTCAGGTGGGAGACAAAGTCTAGTTTCATTTTCAAAAGGAATGCCTTAACGGAGCCTATCAGAAACACAAGCCACTTTGATATGGTCCTTACACCATTACCAAGGTTATGGGAGACAATGCATTTGAGCTCAATGTTCCCCCATTCCTTGGCCTGCACCTAGTGTTCAATGTGGACTGCCTTCGACCATACTTTCCACCTTTACTAGACACATCCGAAATTGTAGAACAACTTACACCAGCAGAGTTAAATCTAGGTTGCATGGAACAAGCTGCAACTGATCAGATTAGGGACACACAGATCAAGCACACTCACCAATAGAAGATCCAACTGTATCGAGTTGTCAAATCAGGCCAACTCCTTCACTTGGGGCAAGTGGCTCACCAAGGACCAAGTTCAGCAAAAGTTTCCTCATCTCATGGAGGAACTCAACACAATGGGGACCATTGCTTCCTAAGGGGGGAGGAATTATCCAAGTGGATATTGGTGGCCACCGGCCAATTCCACTTGGACCCCCACCATTGTTTCCTTCAGTTTTTCAGTTTCCTTAATTGTAGCACAATTTACTATTTTTAGCATTTTTTCGGGTCCTGAACTTACGAAGCCATTTTGAGGCCCTAAACGACGTTCTTTGGGAAAACTGGGAGCAACATGTGTCCATGGGCCGATGTTGCTCATCCCAAATTTTTAGTCCTCGGATAGATATTTCTAACGAGGTGTTGTGTGCGTCAAATGAAGATCGTATGTGAAAGTTACGACCCTGTGAAGTTGATGTACCAATTTGCCCAAAACGGGGCCCATAGTTTGGCGCTTCATCTCCTCGGGTTAGGTTTCTGGATGTTTAGCGTTTTCCATTATTTCTCAACAATAAATAGGCCTTCGAACCTCATTGTAAAATAGTTCAAAGGCATGTAGCCACCACATCTCTTATCAGAGATAAGCTACCATCGCCTGAGCTAGTTTATTTCCATTTCTGTTTGTAAGCATATTTCAGTATTTTACATTAATGAAATGAAGTATTATTTATGTTGCATCTCTGTATTTATGGTTATCTGTGTAATTTGTTGTGTTCTTGTTTAAATCTAGATCAATTACTTATTAGCTAGTTGTATATTTTATCTTGGGACGAAATTAATCGTTTATGTTAGTCACTTTTAGTTTATCACTTGATATTTCTCATTTTTTGTAGTATTTCACTTAGAAAATATGTGGTGACTAGCTTTTTTAGTCACCTAGTCACTAATTTCATCATTTTTATACTAGTTCGTGTCAAAGTAGTTGACGTTGAGTCCTAGTTGAGACTCTTTTTGTAACTTTCTTAAGAAGTATATAGGTAACTCCCTATGATCACAGGGAGGTTCATCGAATGCCATAAACCACCTATCCACCCAATTTTCTCTTTAGTAGTAAAGGGTGGTTATCCCTTGGGTCAACAAATAAAGACAACTCTTGTTAAGCAATGTAGAGGTCTCTATTTTGGTATTCATTTAGAGATTTTCTTAGTGTTCAAATGTTCTATCCCTATAATAAAAAATATTGGTTAATTGGATTTAGGCATTGGAGATGGATGATATAGTTGAGTTTAATAGCCTTTCAAGAGACACTTGTGATTCACACTTTGGCTTTATGGAGATCTTGCATTTATGACCTGAATGTAGTTAAAGATGTATCAATTTTATCATTTGGATTTTGTTAATGGTGCTAGACCCACCAACATTTAGGGGATCTCCTTGGTATGAAGTCTCAAGTACACCTCACACCATTTGGTGTGGGAGTTCCATTTAGTATGATGGCTTGATTTCTATTATCTTAAATATATGCCTTAGCTCTTGCTTGTCAACACATGAGAGTGGTATACTTAGTCTTCAAACATTGAGGTTCGTGTGCCTAGTGATTTCTTAGTGTAACTTGTGTCTAAGTTCTTTCACTACATAGGGAGAGGGTGAGAGTGAGTCTCAAGTCGAAAGGGAATAGTACCAACTATGTTAGAGACACACAAAAAAATAGGATTTTTTCAGCTTCTGGCAAATTATTCTACATAGATGCGACAGTCACAAACACAAAGCGAATGGATAGCACATACAACACCTAGCAGAATAGTCCACACGAGTGTGGCAGCCGTTATAATAAGTTTACAAGAATGAATTTGTCTAGTGTCCATTGGAATAGTCCACATGGTGGAGACAGTGTTAACAACACATACAACACATTTCCAACAACATATGCACTAAAAAAACTGAAATAGTTGAACTATCTTAGTACAGTTTAAAACCACATGCATTAAAAGCGTCTAAAGAATAGTCTTACAAACGAATACAATACATGTGTGAAAGGGTGCTAGCCTGTTAATAGGATTTTGGATTAAGCGAAAGTTGTAGGACATGTCCATACACCATACATCACTAACCTTGATAGCGGGGATTTGGAGCCACTTCTTACTCCTCAAATAAAATAATACAAACTCTCAAGGCTATGTGGGAGGAGCCAAGGTGAAAATTCCTTTGCATGTACAAATGAGGGGTATATATAGCCAAGGTTTTGTAGATGAGTGCAGCCCTTGATCACTGCTCAAGTCAAATTCTCTGGTTGACTAGCAAGAGGCCTGATGGATATGCTTATAGGAAGAGCATACTAAGAGGGCTTCTTGGGAAAATTTTGGACTGTTCTAGGTGAGAGCCCACAAGGTTGATTCTAGAATTACATAGTGCAGACTGCTTGGAAGGCAGCCTCAAGATTTCTGCAGTTTTGAGTAACAGTGCTTGGTCATTGAGGGCTGAGACTACACAGTGAAGCTCAATGGAGGTCTGACTGATGGAGGGTGGTCTGATCGACAGATTTTAAGAAAAAAATGGCTAAGTGTGTGAGCAAGTGAACTCATATATACATGACCTTGCAAAAACACACTCAACATCACTCGATGACAAGACATCTTAAACCACAAGACAACATATTCTAGTGTGACTAATTGCAGGACTATCTATTGTTGAAAGTGACAGGTGCGACACTTTGCATATCCCTTCAGACAACCGTGATGAAACTTGCGTGATAGTGCTTACAACATTATCTATGAGTGCGATGGGTTTTTACATAGTCAAAACAACTCATGCACACAAAGAAAAACCTTCGATATCACTAGAGTAATGTCACAAGCATGACATGGAGTTTAACATGCCAAAGACGATAGCTAGTCAAACAAGTGAATAGGAAGCAACACATGTAGAGGAAACACATAAAATGGATTTTCTGTGTTTTCACACATGCATGTTACTGAAGACAGGATGATATGAAAATGACAAGTAGTCTTGAAAACTCAACTAAGAGGTGTACTTCGAAAGGTGTTCTTTACTTACCATACTTACCCTCAAGATGATCTTGCATCTGATGGAGTTTGTATGCGGTCCTGATATTTTTCCATACTTGGTCTCTTGGTCCATTTCCTTAACTCCTTTAGAGTGGTCTCAGCATGTCATATTTTCTTGTAGTCATTGAGAGATAAATCCACACAGTTTCAATGGGTAGTGACTATTGTTGGGATGAGGCCATGGGAGGCCCATCTATGCAGTTTCTACGCAAGACAGATAGGGAAGCTTCAACAACATTTTGTAGTTTTGAGGCATAGGACACTTTTATGGGAAGGGGGTCCTCGGAGGACACCTCTACGCAATTTATGAGTCCAGTGTAGCCCAGGCAGTTGAGGGACAATATTGTGTAATTGCTGAAGGCAATAGGTTATGGCTAGGGAAAAACACTAGGGGAAACCACTGTATAGTTTTGGACACCAAATGATGTTGGGGTCTCTGCGCACTGTGGAGTTCTAACATGCAAGGTGGGAATATTGCGGGTTGTAGAACCAATGTGCACAGTTTCGGGAAGCAGGATGAGGCTAAGTTTCTCAGGAACATGGCTAAGTGTGAGATTAGTGAAATAGATGTGAACAATGATAGGAATTGGCTATGACCACACACAGAAACTTAGTGATACAACGTAGACCATCCAAAAAGTATAAAACATACTCTACTTGATGCAACAACCTTCATGACAAGAGTGCGTGAAGTAAGTGTGAAACATGTCTATGTGATGATAACAACTCATGCACACATGCTTTCCATTGAAGCAAAACAAAATTCCCTTTGCATGACAAAAAAAATGTCTATGCCTAAAGATGACAAGTGTTGCATAAATATGAGATAATGAACAACTCTTAAGATCAATGAGGGGAAGTTTGAGATCATTAGCTTACCACCAAGTGACCAAGGACAACTAATCGTAGGATCCAAGGTAGGATCTGAAATTTTCACGCGAGCCAAAATTTTGGACTGTGGTTGGCAACACACTATTAGAACTCTAGTTCTCTATATGGAATTTGTTTCGAGAAAAGAAAGCCTAACCTTTCCAGAAGTATTGTTTGATTCTTTGATCATGATGTCTTCTGCACTAGCTTGTGTGAAATATGTAGTGCCTACCATTCTCTTAATCGATCAGTACACATTCCAAGCCAAGTCAACTTAGTTGTTTCAATTGGGGATGAGGGGTATATTGATGCACAAGTAATATAACTGCCAGAGTTTAAGATTAATCTCTGGAGTTGCTCCGTTGCTAGCAGGCCTGGACAATACCCCAGTGGAGTCACGTAGGAACACAAGCATCGCTCTGCTACCAATGAGCCTAGTCAGTACCCTGACAGAGATTTTTGTATCACCTCTCTGTATAGCAAGCCTTTCTCTTCTTTTACCTTATTCATTTTTCATTTTTCATTTTTTTCATTTTTCAAAGAATTGTGCATAGGCCGTTATTGGTTTCAGAGGCGAAAGAGGGATCCTAAATTTTTGAGAGTAGAAGAGGTTGTTACTTTAGAGAAGTATGTTATATATACCTATGACATACTTGTTAACATTTTCTCCCTCACCTTCCTTTACTTGACTGATCTAACAAGGGGTAACTCAAAAGAATCGATTAGAGTAGGTGATACTAGTTAACCATGCAAGCATTGTGTTTTCACCAAGACTCACTCCGAACAGACCATGTTTTCCCTCACGGAATCATCAACTGAAGACAACAAGCTATTAATAAAGAGAGAGGACAATAGATAACCAGATATTTATAGTTGTACAAGTTATCTTTGATTTTCCTGGCTTGTCTTGAGAACCAAACACGGTTTCATGTAAGGCTAACCTACAGATTGTAGGTTTTAACCCCGTACAAAAATTACCTGCATACGAATTCTAAAATAGAGAAAATAAACAATGCAAGAGCATAGCACATAAAACACATATACATAGAGATTTCCCCTGGATCCCAAAACTGGGACTACCAACTTGATTTTTCATTATGTTCCTTTCAATTTTACAATACATATTTGTACATGCTGAAGCATCCAATACCATGGATCGAAAAACCATCGCGTCCAAAACCATGGACCGAAAACCATCGCATCCAAAAACATGTGCAAAAATCATGCATAGAACCATAGGTGGGTCCACCCAACCTAACATAGGATCCAAAACCAAAATTTTGGACCCCATAAAGTGGAGTTACGGGTGCCCCTCAAACCCCCTGTGACCTGCCCCCCTCTAACTCCTGGTTAACTATGTGGGCTAGTCATGGAAATAATATAACACAACCCAAGACAGACACGAGCAAGAAAAGAAAGAAAAAAGAAGAAGTAAAGTGAAAGAAAAACAAGTAAGAAAAGAAAGAAAGCAAGCAAACTAAACCAAGTAAGCAAGCAAAGAACATATGCAAACCAGGAAGCAAAGCAAAGCAAGAAAGCAAACACTACTCCTACTCCTACACTAAATAGTGCATGGGCTTAGTCACATGAAGTGATATTTCCAATGTAGCCACCGACACATTAGTTGGACCATGTTGATGAAGGCATAGTAAATAAGAAATATATGCATGTAAACCAGTGAACAAGAAATATAGATCAACAGAGACCAACACGCTCCGAGTTCTGAAGCATCCACAGTAAAGAAAAGAGTGAATGCACCAGACAAACATTATGCAGACTTAACATGGTGTTATGACACACTGTGTGCAAATGATAAGCATGCACACTCTCTTGACTATGACAGAAAAGAAAATATGAGAAAGAGAGACAAAATACACCTTGGAAGTGTGCTTGTTTTGTATGATTCCTCAAATTCATGAGTGATGGGATCATGTGATTCGGGTGGAGGAAGCAAAATCTGTGTATTGGATTAATCTTCAATGCATATAGATGAGTGATGAGGAGCCTTGGGTGTTTCAAAATTTTTCTGATCAAAAGTGGAGCTAACCTCAGGACAGTGAGGGCTTGACATAACCATGAGCTCAAGTTGAAGTGCCCCGATAGCCTATGGGGTTTCCACTTCGTCAATAGATAGATCATTAGAGACCAATGGCTTAGAAATATTAAAATCGAGTGAATCAACATCATGATCAAATGAACAAGTACAGAGATCACGACAACCATGATCAGAAAATTTGGGATGTTTGTTGGCATCTTCATGATTTGATGAATCATGCAGAGGGGTTGATGATAAACAAGGAAGTTCACCCTCTGTTTTTTCAAAAATGATAGATGATAGATGGGATAGATTTTCAGAGGAAGATGTGTCCTCTCTGCAATGTAATGACAAGCTAACATCCGATGTGTCATGTGAATGATCAAATGTAGAAACATCTAGAGATGATTTTTGACAGGGAAAATCAATAGTGGAAGAATCACAAGAGATGTCAAGATAGAGTGGATGAGGCACGGATGGAAGGGATTCATCCTTCACTCTGCGTTCTTCTTCAAATTCCTGCACACCCTCATCATGAATGATAGCATAGGTTGGTTGTGCAACACCAACTTTGCCGACAAACAACCAGTGTGGAGTTCGGAATGGAATAACACAAGATAGCACAATCCAGAGGACCCATAGAACATGGGGAGGGAGGTTAAGGGAATGAATCCACATGACAACCACCAGGCTTGCAAGCCAAATCTGCACAGACATTGAGAGCAGGTGGGGTAGGAGGATGTGACAGTTCAACTGATGTACCGACACCTTCTCCCACCTCGCACTATGGAGCTAGAGTTATTTGATTAGAAGAGGATGGATAGTCACTTGTGATAGTGGCTTTTTCTATCTTAGATTTGATAGTTCTAACACCGAGGTCTGATGGGATGTATTTGAATGAATCCAAGAATTATGGATTTTTGGATATGTAAAGAAGATAGTTAAATATTTCATCGTGGAATTCCAAATCAATTTCATCTTCAGGAAATCGATATGGAAGATTACCAAAGCGCATGTGAAATTGTTCAACAGATTCATTAGGTGCTTTCTGTAATTTCAAAGTTTTTATTGAGTGATTTATAGTCAAAATGATGGATAGCATGGTCTATCTATGTGAGCAAAAAATGGAAAGAGTGAACATATTTTTTGGGTAGTGTGGCATACCATAACAGTGGGTGCCCTCGAAGCAATTATGTGAACAACATGTAGGTCATGTAATGTTCATAGATTTCATGCCTTTCATAGGAGCCTGCAATGCCAACTGCATGTCTAAGAAAGGTTGCTTCACCTTCGCCATTGTATGTTCTACATGACAAGTTATTTTAGAGATCTTTTGAGATTTCAAAGTTTTTTCCATAAGACATACACTCTGGAAGATAATTTTTTTGGTTAGTCATCATAAGTATGTGAAGATTAAAAACATATTTTGAGGACTCAGGATGTCATCTGGCCCTCATTCTAGCACCATAAATGTTGATGGTGTTGGACCTGCCACCATTCAGGGGCTCTCCCAAATATGAAGTCCCAACTAGAACTCACACTGTTTGGTGTGGGAGTCCCATCTGGTATGATGGTCTAGTTTCCATTATCTTAAAGATATGCCTTAGCTCTTGCTTGTCAGCACATGAGAGTGGTATGCTTAGTCTTCAAACAATGAGCTTCGTGTTCCTGGTGACTTCTTAGTGTAACTTGAGTCTAAGTTATTTCACTACAGAGGGAGAGGGTGAGAGTGAGTCTCAAGTCGAGAGGGAATAGACCCAACTCTGTTAGAGACACACAACACAATAGGATATGCACAACTTTCGGTGGAGTCGTCCACACAGATCCATCAGTCACGAATAATAAGTGAAGCAATAGCATGTACAACACCTAGCGGAATGGTCCACATGAGCACAATAGTCGTTATAACAAGTTTACATGAATGAATCTGTCTAGTGTTCCAGCGGAATAGTCCAGACAGGCGAGACAATGTTAACAACTGATACAACACATTTCCAACAACATATGCACTAAAACAACCGAAATAGTTCAACTATCTTAGTACATGTTAAAACGACATGCATTACAAGTGTCCAAAGAATAGTCTTATAAAAGAATACAATGCATGTGTGAAAATGTGATGGCCTATTAACAAGCTTCTGAATTAAGAAAAAGTTCTAAGACACATTCATACACCATACATCACTAACCCTGATAGCGGGGCATTGGAGCCACTACTTGCTCCTCAAAGGAAAGAATACAGAATCTCAAGGCTATGTGGGAGGAGCTAAGGTAAAAATTCCTTTTCATGTACAAATGAGGGGTATATATAACCAAGGGTGAAACTGGCCCTCGTGACTCTTTGACTTCCCTCATGATTGTTCGACTTACATGAATCTTTGACTTTCATGACTCTTTAACTTCATCCATTGGTCTCTTGGACTTCCATGTTACATTACATTTATTACATTAGTATGACAAAAAGTAGTGATGTGGCAGAGGCGACTCATGACACAAATCAACATGACACTGCTGGTATGCACATGCTCGTTGTGTTGTTCATGTTGAGCTATTGTGCTGCTGAGTGATGAGTGTGCCCATGGTGTACCATAGCTTCACCTCCACATGGAAAAGTGCATGAAGTCTTGAATGGTCTTGGTGTTGGCTTGATATTTCATGCATGTGCATGTGTGTCCTTCGCTTGCTACTTGGTATGCTTCGTGTGTCCGTCCAACCCTGAGTAGGTCTTATAGCATACACTCCTTGTTCATCATGTTCGTTGTCGCACCATGTCTCATCCATGTACCTATTTCTACAATCACTCATGACGAGACGACATCAAATCCACAAATCCCCTAGTCTACCATGATGCATTGTCTTTCATTTCCAGGTGTAGGTGACCGAGAGAAAGGAGAAGGATCTAAAACAATGTAGAGCACATGTCAGGCTAGGATGCGAAGCTTCGGGACACTATCGAGAAAAACTACACAGAGGTTGTTGAGAGGCTAGGTTGAGAATTCTGGGACTTTGGGTGACATCTATGGGATCTATCTCATTTAGGAGACAAAATTATGAAGTTTTTCTAGGGAAGGGAGTGCACACAACTGGAGGCAGTGGCAGTGAAAACTCCACAGGTTTCTAGAGGAGGTTAGGATCAGGCTGCGGGAGCCTACTGGTTAGAACTATGTAGATTTGGGAGGTAATCAAGCAGGTTGATGTCTACACAGTTTCTGGGTTGAGCGGGGTTCTGGACAAGAGGTGGATTGCCTTACAAAATTGCGCAATTTTCAGGAGGAGTGGCAAGTACGCTGACAGGGGGACCTCCTGATAAAACTGCACATTTTCTTCAAACTGTGCAGTGATAGGCAGTGGGTGCCTATCCCTCATGTCTACTTAATTTCTTCAGGTAGCACAGGCAGGAAGGCTAATAGATTTTGTGTAGTTTTGTATATGCGTTCAGCCCTGGGTCATTGCTTAAGTCAAATTCTTCGGTTGACAGTAGGAGGCTTAATGGATAGGCTTACGGGAAGTGCAAATTGAGATGGCTTCTTGGGAAACTTCTGCACTATTTTGGGTGATAGTAAGCTAGGTTGATTCCAAAATTGTGCAGTGCAAAAAACCTGGAGGGAAGCCTCAAGCTTTGTGAAATTCTGGGCAACAATGCTTGGTTACTCAGGGTTGAGATTGTGTAGTGCAACACAATGGATGTTAGGCTTATGGAGAGGGGTCTGGTCAATAAGATTTTGGAAAAAATGTTTAAGTGTGTGTGCGAGTGAACTCATATATACATTACCTTGCAAAGAAACACTCAACATGACTTGATGACAAGACACCTCAAACCACAAGACATCATATGCTTAGTGTGACTGTCTAATGGTGAAAGCGATAAGTGCGACACTTCAGATAGCCCTTCAGACGACCCTAACAACACTTGAACGATAGTGCTTACAACATTGTGTATGAGTGCGATGGGTGTTTACATATTTGACACAACTCATGTACATGAAGACAAACCTTTGATATCACCAGAACATGGTCACAAGCATGAGATGGCAATCAACATGTCGAAGATGAAAGTTTGTCAAACAAGCAAAAAGGAAGCACGACATGCAGAGGAAACACATGAAATGAATTTTTTGTGTTTGCACACATGTATGTTACTGAAGACATGATGATATGATAATGACAAGTAGTCTTGCAAACTCAACTAAGAGGTGTACTTTGAAAGGTGTTCTTTACTTATCATACTTACCCTCAAGATGATCTTGCATCTGACAGAGTTTTCATGTGATCCTAATCGTTTTCCATCACTTGGCCTCTTCATCCTTCCCCTCAATTCCTTGGGATTCATCTTAGCATGTCCACTCTTCCTTTAGTCACTGAGAGCTAAATCAATGAAGTTTTAGCGTGCATTGACTACTACTAGGATGAGTCCATGGGAGGCCCATCTGTGCAGTTTCTGTATGGAAAGCAGACAGGGAAGCTTGGAAAAAACTGAGTTATTTTTAGGCACATGACACTATTATGGGATGGGGTCCTGCGAGAACATGTCTACATAATTTCTGAGTGGAGTGCAGATCGGGTAGCTGAGTTACAATACTGTACAATTTGTGAAGACACCGCAAGTTGAAGGACATATACATGAAGAGCAAGCATAACACGTTTGTTGAGGATGATTTAAAGGATGGGGATGAGGATTAGGAGGAGGAGTTGGTTGAGGACGTGGCTAGATTATCTGTTACAACTGTGGATAGGCCACACACTTCACAAGAGACTGCCAGAACCCAATAACAACCTATAGCTATTGTAAGTATTTTGATAATGTGATAGAAGAATACCCCATCATTATTGTGAACATGCAAGAGAAAATAAACCAACAGCTTGCAACAAATATTCAAATGATGAAAGTTGAACCAAGGGAATATCAACCGTGCATTGGCATTGTAACGAGAAGTGGAGCTTCCACTGGAGATGATAAAGCCAATGGAAAAAAGGAAGATAAACCTACATGGGTAGGAAAAACTACTGAAAAATCTCTAGCATTTGATATCCTAAAGGAAAAGAAAGTATTCATGCAGGCAAGGTGAAGCTTTATGGATGATGGAGTGTTAACCTCTACCGCGAAACTGACATAGAAGGATAATTGTGAGATAGTATTGGCTGCGACACAAGATGTGGTTCTGAATATTTTGAAGACTTTTCTACAAACTTGCATGAGGTTATTAAGGAATTAGAAGGTCATAGAAGGATTGCAAAAATTGATAGATTCTTGTGCTCCTAAAGAGGTACTACATAGTGAGATGAGTGTAGTGAATAATCTGCATAGACACAAGAAGTGGGTTGGGAAGGAAATGAGGCTTACAACACAGATTAGGGAATATAACATGGATTAGGTCATCTTGGATCTAGGGTCCGATGTCAATTTCTTGCTGAAGCAAACATGGGAATTGACGGGTAAGCCAAAGTTGCAATGGTGTTGGCCGGATAAATCGTTCTTGCGGACAAGACTGATCTCCCTAGTATCGAATGATATCTAGCAACAAAGAGCACAAGCAAATCTACTTTTCTCTAAACATGTTTCAATTCATAAATGAAAACTAAGAGGTGTAATAGACCCTACCTCGGTCCAACATTTGCTTGTGGCAACTTTATTCCAACAGCTTCAAGTAGTTCCTTTTCAATAACCTGCATACACAAACAAACACACATCAAAGAACACTTGCATAGATATTATAATAAAACATGTTCATTATGAAGATCAAGGAGCTTGTAAAATAAACCATTAGAGGCAGTTCATTGAGAAAAACAAACTTGATTGTATTAAATTTATGAATAAAAGAACCTTACAACCTTTGCCTTAATGTTGCACAAGTTCTTTCCAGGGTCTAGCAGGAGTCTCCTCTACTTTGACAAGCCTCACTCACTTCCCAAATGACATGAAAGGTATGTGATCTCTCCTCTCACAAGCTCAAAAAGGAAGTCTAATTTCAAGCAGCATTTACCCTCAAGAATCTTCAGCTTTCCACCTCTCCTACAACCAACCCAATGCCTGAATTTATAGTGCAAGTGGAGGAAGTTGCATGTCCACCATTGAAGGGATAAGTTCCTCCTTCAATTGGATAAGCGCCTCATATCATGGAGTTAGCTCCCTTAGTTATGGAATGGATGAACCAAGGTGGAGCGGACTTGCCAGCGCAATATTCCTTCTAGAAGTGTCTGGAAGTGACCCAAGATGAGTTTTTAAGAATGAACTCATGCCTTTTTAACTTTTACAGGGGTTCGTATCCATTACTCAACAGATAGAGCGGTCAGGTTCGGGGGAAACATGACCATTGGGTGCGGCACCGCCTACAATGTTAGGAGAAAGTGTGAAACCAAGATTTGAGATATTTTTAAGGTCTTTCTCCCATTTTCAAGGGTTGACATGAAGAGCTAAGGCTTAAGACTTGCAAAGGAGGTATGTATGAGTGTTGATGGACTCACACAAACTGTAGAAAGTCATGTTGACAATTTTTTGTGTAACAGATTGCCCCCTAAAGTGCGAAGTCTATAGTAGATGAGGATGGTTTTTTGATCATCTAAGAAGAGTGAAGGACTTTATCATTTCAAGGATCTTCCTATGGATACCCCGGTCAGAACCTGTAAAAACATTCAACACAAAATATATATATGTGAAAATATCATCGTTGAGGTAGGCATTCCCATACTCAGATCAAAACTAACTAAGAACTATCTAAAACTACTCTGATACAGGAATGATTTTGTATTACATCGCAAGTAGGAACATATGGACACAGTATGGGCGCAACCATCTGTTTATGAATAGTCCACTATATAATGATAACAAAATTCCTCACAACCTGGATGGTGGAAACTAGATCCAGGGTCTTCATTTCTACTTCCTGAACTAGTACGATTCTATCCATGTGAATAAATGTGTCGAAGTTGAACATGGTAGAAACCACTTGATTACAAGTGAATGATATAAACTGTTAACAAGTGTGAGAGGAACCACCAGTAATGTAAATGGCCCTCAAAGTACTCAGTACAATCCATGAAATGTGAATGAATGAGTCGATGTCGAACATGTCACAGGATCCTTTGATCGAAGGTCAATGATGCAACCTGTCGTCAAAGGTGAGATACCTGCCATTGAGGCATGCAGATTCGAAGGTAATGACGATTTCTAGATCATCTTTCTAGATAATGAGTCAGAGTCGATAGAAAGCGATCTGTGATAGGCGAGCCCATAACACAAAATCATAGATCAAGTCTAAAGAAATATATTTGGCAAGAACTAACTCAGGGATGGTCAATGATGGATGACAGATATTTTGCAGGTGAATGGTTTATTTGCATAGACCTCTTGAACACATAACGACACTGCAGATGGCTTGGTGACAGTTGACCCAAAGCTAATACCCGGAAACCGGATGAAGACTTTCAATGTGGCTTGATTAACTGTTAGGTAAAGGATTTCCCAACCCAGGTGAATAAAAGTGTCGTGTTCAAGTGTGATGGAAAGTTTTTCAAACACAAAGTACAACAAATAGGTTCATTTTTCTTTCTTTTCCCCCATGCATAGATACTAACTCAACAGAGGGCGAATAGATAACCCAAGCTACGGAAGAGATGTTCCATGTACTACGACAAGCGGCATCAACAACACCGATGTATGTTTGGAGAGGCGTCGACATCTGCAATATCAAGAGTAAAATCAAGATAAGAAGGCACAATAATGAAAAACACTCTCTAAAGTAAAGCACGCATTCCTAATCTAAGAACACACCAAACTTAGAAAGAAACTAGTCTAAAAAATCTCCACACTAATCTTTTAAGCATAATATGGCTTTAAATAAAGCCCATTTCTAGGTTTACCTAAAGAGACATCGTCAAAATTTTCTAACTCATAGGCCCCTTTTGCCAGCTTTTGCTTGACAATATATGGACCATGCCACATGGGTACAAATTTTCCAGCCCCTAGCTTATCATTTGCTTGCTCATAAAGTAATACTAGGTCTCCTTTCTAAAAATTGCAGGGTGTAACATTCCGATAATACTGAGCTTTAATTTGTTTGGCACGAGTTTCGACAGATAATGCAACATTATGTTGATTCTCATCTAATTTAGCTAAGTATAATAAACATTTTTCCTCTTCGGAAGTGGCTGGTAATAATTGCATGACAATTTGTAATGACGGGATTTCGCATTCAATGGGTAATACTGCCTCTAAACCGTAAACCAGTTGAAAGGGAGTAAAACATGTTGATGTTTTGACTAAGGTTCAGTAGACCCAAAGCACTAAAAATAACATGTTATTCCATTCGACCTATGAATCCCAATGATTCGTCATATCATGGTGACTACAACTTTGTTGATTTCTTCAACTAGACCATTTGCCTGTGGGTAATATGGAGTGGAACTATCGTGACGCAGGCCAAGCTGATCTGTAAGTTCAGTCATCATGATGTTTCGAAAATGACTCCCATGGTCAGTGATAGTCGCTTGAGGAACACCAAACCTAGAAATTATATGATTGAAAATGAAAATCGCAGGAGTTTTCCCATCGGCCGAAAATGTAGCCGTCGCCTCGGCCCACTTGGTAAAATAATCTACTGCAAGCATGATATACGCATGCCCCCCAGCTGAGTGAGGGTTACATGTAATAAAATCGATACCCCATTTTGCGAATGGACCAAAGACAATGATAGGGTGGAGAGGAGTAGGTGGAGTGCGCATCTTACGATCAAAAATTTGGCAATTGTGGCATTTCTGGATGGCAGTGATACAATCTTTGAATAAGGACGGCCAGAAATAGCTAGCGCGCAAAATGTTTTGGGCTATGGCATACCTAGACATATGACCACCACATTCTCTAGAGTGACAGTCATTAAGAACCTTTTCAGCCTCATCATGAGTAAGAGAATGATAGAAAACAGAATCGACCTCACGACGATAAAGAGTATCTCCAATAATAGTGTAAGGTTGGGATTGGAAATGTATTTTCCGGCGTTGAGATTGTGAAAGATCTGGCAGAAAAGATTGGGTCTGGAGATAGACAATGATATCTCCATACCATGGATCAACAGTGTTGATAAGGAACAAGGATTCATCTGCAATGGGTTCTTCTGCCACATGTTTGGGATCAGCACGAGGGAAGTCACACATCAATTTTGCAAAAACCAAAGACTTCTTTGACTTGGCCTTCTCAAATTCCAAGTCAAATTCCTGCAGGATGACAATCCATTTGGAATACTTGCCCCTTAGAAATTGTTTAGTCAAAATGTATTGCATAGGGTTACAGTCAGAAATGACCGTGGTTTTGCATAACAAAATGTAATGACGAAATTGCTGAACAACTTCGACTGCAATTAAGGCCAGTTTCTCCACATGTGAATATTTTAACTTAGTTGGAGTTAGAGTCCGACTAAGATAATAGATCACATGTTCACTTTCGAATTCATCTTGTTGAACTAATACCATCCCAATGGTGGAATGCAAGCGGCGAGGTACAAGAAGTAATCCTGGTTGTAGTTGGGAGGATGCAATAACGGTGCATGGATCAACACTTGTTTAAGTGCATCGAAAGATTTGTTAGCTATCTCGTCCCAAAAGAATGGAGTGTTCTGTTTCAACAACCGGGTGAAACCTTTTGTAATCTCGACGTAGTTAGGAATGAAACGACGTAAAAAGTTTGCTTTCCCTTGCAAACTCTGGAGTGGGCAAAGAGTCGAAGGAGGTGGTAACTTGACTATGGCTTTTACCTTCAAAGTATCGACACGAATGCTGGCTTTGGATACAACAAATCCTAGTAAACGACCTGTTTCTATACAGAAAACACACTTGTGCAGATTCAGCCTAATCCGATAATGACTACATCTCATGAAAATTGCTCGTAAATGAGTGAGATGGTCGGCTCTACGTAAAGAATGGGCAGGTAAATCATCAAGATAAGGCTCCACAATGTGCTTGATGTCATGAAACGCATAAGACATAGCCCTTTGAAAAGTTGCTCCGGTGTTCTTCAATCGAAAAGGTAACTTGTAATAAGAAAATGTCCCCCATGGACAGATAAATGCCGTTTTTGGTTGATCGGCAGGTAGAATGTTAATTTGATTGTAATTGGAAAAGCCATCCATAAAGGAGAAAATTTCACTACCGGCGCCATCATAGATAATTTGATCGATATAGGGTGTGGGATAATTGTTCTTTAGACAAGCACGATTGATATCCCTATAGTCGATACATATTCTTATTGTCCCTTGTTTTTTGGTAACTGGAACAATATTCAATACCCAATCCGTCAAAGGAATTGGATAAATGAAACCTGCTTTGAGTAATTTCTCAACTTTTGCTTTGATGGTAGCAGCTTTTTGTGGGTGTATCTGACGCAAACGTTGCCGGACGGGTTTAGCATCCGAGTAGGTTTTGATCTCATGAACAACCATTGAAGGATCAATTCCTGGCATTTCCTCATAGGTCCAGGCAAACACATCATGGAATTCTTGAAATAGGGCTTTATATGTGATGACTTTAGTTTTCGTACAAGAAGCACCTATGTGAATGTTTTCAACAATCCCAGGTTTGACTGAAATGTTGATAGGAACCGTTCGAGAAATATTGGCTAAATTTTGTTCAGAATCAGGATGTTTCAATGGATTTTGTGGTTCTTTGACATCTTCAGCAGTAAAAATAGATGAAAAATCATTTTCATAATGATCAATCTCAGGTAAAAATGAAGATCAATGATGAAGATCTTCCCATGGTAACGCATCAACAGACAACAGTTCCCGAATTTGCTCATCGATGTGAACGGTTTTAGAAAAGGTTGTTGAATCTGAGGTTGAGATTGAAAGTGATTTTCCATGGATCTCATTCACTAGATCAAGATTGGTTGAAGTTGAGTCAGAAAATGACTGTACAACCTAATAAGCAACTTCAAAGGGACTCAAAGGCATGGCATCACCAAGAGAGTCCACCTCGGAATCGAATGGAACGATCCAAGGATCATCAAGAACAATGGATTCTAACGAAATCATATGAATAGTCGCGAAAGGAA